>VYZW01040143.1:98585-127000 GCA_013401315.1 Balaeniceps rex | reverse complement strand
CTTGAAAAAAAAAAAAAAGAAAAAAAAAAAAAAAAAAAAAAAAAAACTGTGGCAAGGACAAGGTTGTTTCTGAAACAGCTGGCTGACTCTCTGTCCTTTCAATGATTCAGTGCATCTGGGCCAGAGGAAATATCTAACAAAATAATGCTGGTCTGTTCACATACCAAATGCACATTGTGTTTGCCATAGCGTTCTCCTGGACTTATGAAAACCCTATCTGAAACCGCCCTGTTAACAAGGCAGAGGCTACTTGTGGTCACTGAAATAGCCTGAGCTCAGTCTGAGAATGATCCTTCTCAACTCCTTATGCCATTCAGCACGTATTGCTGCTACAAGTAGGAACCTCAAAACAGGCAGCACTGTAGAGCAGAGGAGTGCCACTGTTCCTACATTGTTTTATAACCCAACAACCAGCAAGTGCTATTAAATTCCAGAGCAGAAGTAGCACACAAACAGAATTCACAAGGATGCCTTAAGTTTTGAGGTTGAAGCTGCAGGAGACACATGTATTACAGTGTCTAGGCAGCACAGGAAGATATTATACCCTGACCTTTTTTGAATCTTGTCCACTAGCTTTAGATAGGTCCTCTGCACTGCACAATGCTGACATTATATGGTCCAATAATCTAAGATAGCTGAAAATCTCCCATGAACTTGAACTGCCTCTGCCCAGCAGTCAGCCTGGCATCACAGCAGGATTTACATGGAGGAAAGTTCCACTTCTCCTGAAGAGAATTATTTATTGCTTTGTAGACACTGGTTACAAAGTCTGGCAATTCTTTGGACAACAGCAGAACTGTGAGTTGAGCTGATATCCTAGGAACATTTCATCATAAAGCTCTACTAAGTCATATAGCCACCTTTAAAAGAATTTTTTGGAGAATGAAAGGCTTAAAAGGCAGTGCCCATTGGCCCAGCACAAGTGATGCTGTGGGATGCTCCTAGGTGGAAATGCTCTTACTGCTTTCTGTGCAATCATGTTAGTTGGCAAGGCAAACAAAGCAGAGAAAAAGGAATCAAAGTTTTGTGAGAAGGGTTAAAGAGTTATTTGCTCATTTACTAGTGCTGGTCCATCAAACATTTGAGAAACAAGCCCTGCACTGCTAGAATGACTCTTGAACCTTCCTGTTTATCCTTCCCTCCCTTCCCTCAAAATGTTTTGTCCAGCTTTAAAGCAAACAGGCAGTTTTCTTCACTCCTATCTCAGCAAGGTCAAAATAATTGAATGTACCTTAAAGACAGAAGGAAAGTCAGCCAAAGGAGCTAAAAGCAGCATACACTGCAGCAATGAGGATTTTCCCCTCTACTCTCCAGACTGAAGCAGTTTCCCAAATGCATGTATGAATCACACTTTTACCATCATGATTGCAGTTGTTATCTTGGCATAGTCAAACATCCATGATACTTTTCAGAGGAACTGCATAGGGTGCTTTGCAACATAATCTTGTTCAAGCTTGAAGTAGAGAGATTCATGTAACAGGAGCAAGAGAACGGAGAGAAAAATATGTAATCTTGGGTCTAATCTAGCTGTGCTTAATATCTGCCCTTATCCTGCTTGCCAAAAGTGATAATGCCTGTTATTCTGTTTGTTTTCTATTGCTGGGCTAAAGGTTGCACTGGTAGTATTTAATATAATGATTCCTTTTTGGTTTTCTTAAAGCCTATCTTGCTTGCTTCCCCCAGCTTTCAAACTTTGTTGCAGGTCAGGCGCCATGCAGCAGTTCCCAGAGCAACCCTCTGCTCCTGAGACATCTTGGCTTCCTCCCTGTTGTCTTCTCCTAGTCTGTCAGCAGTCGGTCCAACTTTATCATACTCTTTTCCTTACTGTTCTCAACATCAACCCAAGTTGCCGCGTGAAAAGGGAAAAGCTCTACGTTCTGCTGCAGTGTTCAGTTCAAAGTTACCGTGGTGGCCCTGAGTCTTTTACATTTCCACTACTTTTGTTCTTTTCCAGCATTGTGCTTAAGGCCTGATTATGAGTGCTCGCAGATCTAGTGATTTTCATCTTAGCACACTGTCAGGTTAAATCACTGGCAATGTTCTCTCACCAGGAGTTTGCAGTTCAAGGACTGCCTTTGGATCAGGCGTTGCATGGTTCAAATAAAAAATTCACATGCTTGGTACTGTAGTGACAAGGTGCTATTGGTGCCTGCATTTAGTGACCTTTTTTATGAGTGTGAAGGACTTGCTGCCAGAGATAGAACCGCACTGTGAAATACCGCAAACACAGCATCCTCCCAGAGCTGTGGTTCTGTGGACTTGTATAGCAGAGCAACCCCATGGTGCCATTTTCCTTTGTTCCTGGTCAATCCTGCACAACAGCCAGTCCTTCACTGGGATCTCAGTTTGTGCCTGGCCAATCTCCTTCCCAGACCAGCCACAGAACCAAGGAATAATTTAGACTGAAAAAGAGCTCTGAAGGACACCCAACTGGACCTTATGCTTGAAACGGGTTCAATCAGATCAGGTTGCTAATGGTCTTTTCTAGCTTAGTTTTTAATGACTCCAAGGATAGCAATTCCACCTTCCTGGACAACCTGCTGAAATTTATAGCCACCCCAAAAAGATACAAAAGACACCCTCATATCTAACAGGACTGCCCCATGTTCCACACTGTGTCTGCTGTCTCCTGTGTTATCACTGTTCACCTCCAGAGAGAGGCTGGCTACATCTTCTATGCACTCTCCCATGAGGCAGTTGTAGGTAGCAGTAAGATCCTTCCAAAGCCTTTTCCTCTTAAGACTGAGCAACCCCGGTTCTCTCAGCGTCTCCTCATACATGGTGTGCTCCAGCCCATTCACCATCTTCACTGGACTCAGTCCAGCATGCCATCTCCATCCACTTCTGAATGTTAAGAGCACAAAATCTCCAAAAAGCATATAAGATCATTTCCTTCGCTTCCCTGTCACAATTTCTGAAGGGGTTGGAAGGAAGCTGCACCTGATCTACTGCAGCAACCCACTGTAGATTTTTTGCAACAGTTAAACTGCATTTTGCTGACTGAAAGGATGGGAACCAACATATGAAAACAGAGACCAAAACATCTTTTAATTACAAATGTGAAGTACTGTCTAAGCATTGCAGACAATTCAGACTAACTATTTTGTCATACAGTAGATAAAGGTAGGAAGAGGTAGCCTAATTATTTCCTTTGATATTTTTTCCACAATTTCACATACTAACAGTGGTGCTGTAACTACCACTTGGGGACTTTAAATTGATTCTATAATGGGATCTGATTGGTGGCAGCACCTTGAAAATCATTAAAGAATTCTGCAATTTGTTAAAGAATTAAAAACAATCTTGTTACTGAGAACAGAATACATTTTAACTATGTAACTAGTAGGTAATTCTTCTGAAAAGGATATTAATTAGTGCCTAATGGGATTTTTAATTTTATTTTGTCCCAGATAGATACATGAGTAATAGGACCTTGACTGAGCAATTGAGTAACCAAAAATCATTACTACCAGTGTGCACTGGATCCATGCTGATCACCTACCTGCCAAAGAATAAAAAATCATTGGCCGTGTTTAGCTGTTT
This sequence comes from Balaeniceps rex, assembly GCA_013401315.1. Classification (NCBI taxonomy): domain Eukaryota; kingdom Metazoa; phylum Chordata; class Aves; order Pelecaniformes; family Balaenicipitidae; genus Balaeniceps; species Balaeniceps rex. The sequence goes on along the minus strand of VYZW01040143.1, from coordinate 123,457 downwards.
CTCTAGTTCTGTTTACTGGGTGCTTATGAGGAAGCAATAGTCCTTTGCAGTTCCTGGGGATTAAACATAGGTATTTTAATTTGACTTTTTTAGGTGTTGAAAAAAATGTTTTTGCTAGTGCAGCTCCACTAGATTAAATGGAATAACTACAACAAGGAACTTTCCCCTTTGTTTTGAAAGGGGAAATTCTTTGGGGATTCTTTTTCCTTTGATTAGTAAATCAGCAAAGGGCTGTGTTTCGAATGGAGACACAGTAGGCACTTGTTCTGGAAGTACTACTTTATAATGCATTTTCCTGAGGGCACACAGTATTCACGGAAAAAGCAGAGAAGCAAGTTAGGTAAGCAAGGTGGGCTGCGTCTCCTACCGATACAGAGCCCTATCTAAACAGGACCAAAGGTGACACAGAAAAGATATGTGCCATTTTCATAAGTTCTAACTGAAGTTGTATAAACATAAGCATAATCATATTTTCCATTCCCCTTGGCATCACTTTGTGGTTTATTTGTTGTGTGATGTGCCCTACATCACTGCCTTTCGTCTTTCAGAGATGTGAATTGTCACTAGTTTCCTTAGCTGCAGTTGCACTCCTAAGAAATATGGGAAAATCCTTTGTTGCATAGAAGGTCATTATGTAATAGATAACGAGGGCGGGGGGGTGTCTCTGCATCAACTGGTGGCATAATCCCCAAGGGAAAACAGACTTTAGTTGAACAATCAGAAAACTGGCTTGCTTTATGGTGTTTACACTGCTGCTTGCTAATGGATCACCATAAAGTAAGCAAAAGGACTCTTACACTATTGAGTATGCTATCATGGGAGTCTTCTGAGTGCGCCTTTTTTATTTGCTGCAGTCAGGTTAATGAGCTCACCAGCCCACTTGATGTCGAGGACTTTGTAACAAAGCAATCTCTCATTAAATGCTGCCTGGCACCACTCTCTTGAAGCAAAGGGACATTCAGATTATTGAATGCCTTTGTATTCCTCATTCCTACCAGGCCATGGCGTCCAGCAGTGGCATCAGTCCCGCACACTTACTGGCAGCCATCCAGTCATGCGCCTGCCCTCTTCAAACTGCATGGGCATTTGCCAATCTAAGCAGCACTAGTAGGCAAACAAGCATGGCACACGACTGCTTTGGCTGGTAGCCAGATGTGCAGCTGAACCATCTCACTTCCCTGCTACTGTACGCAGAAACACATTCTTTCCCCATTCTCTCCCATTCAGTTGATTTACACGGAGAAGTTTTGTTGCAATACAAAGGAATGTGCATTTATCTGCATTCTCTTTCTGCTTTAACACCTTTTTTTAGTCTCAGTAGTGCAGGTCATGAATTAATCTGTGGCTTTATTTAAATACCTCCTGGCTGACAGTTTCTTCAATGAAATGACCCCAGAGTGTTATCAGCTAGCTAGCAGGTGTGTCTCTTTATTCAGAATCTTGCAGGCAACGGTGCATCCTGGGTAAAGAGCAATCTATGCGTGATCCAGCTCTTCCCTACATTACTCAGGAGATTTAATGGTTCACTGTCATGAAAGCACTTACAAAGATTTTTTTTTAAGTTGGCTTTCTGCTGGGCTTTGTGCCCTGAGATATTTTGACACAAACACACAAAATGATAAAGAAGGAATTTTTATGAAAGGTTTCATCTCATTCAAAAAAAAAAAAAAATCAGCCTTAGACAGGCTATTGTTTTTAGTTGTAAGATACTAAACAAATATTTAATAGTAATGTAGCTGCTCTGTCTATAGTTCCACTAGTAAACAGCCTTGTAAAGCATCGTGTTTGCTGATGTCCTCGTGTGTGTCTGTGCACACACAGGCACACCCTGTTCCTATTCAGCCTGCCTCAGATGTTGATGAAATCCTCAAAGTCTGGATATTAGAGTGGCAAGAGAAAACCACACTGAATAAAAATAAATAAATAACTTAAAGAATAAAGTCAAGGAGAAGATTACAGACAACAGAGGGAATCCCCTTGTCCTTCCAAATGTTGTCATACAGTGGTTTAGGACACACTTTCTAGGACCTGTTCTTTACAGGGCTACAGCTTTGCCTGCACTGTCAGGCAGGGAGAGGGAAAACACGGAGCCCAGCAGTGTTTCCAAGGATCTTGCACATGAGTTCAGGGTAGTCTGAGGAATTGTTCCCTGGGACACTCCCCCTCTCTTCCCTAGACAAATACCAGGTTTGTTCATACCAGCAAACATTCGACCAGTGTTCACCCACACTATAAGCAATTTTTTCCTCCTTCCAGCAGTGGACTGAGAGGAGGTCCTACACAGGTGATGTCTGTGTGCTCAGAAATAAAAGTGATAGACTCACCTTTCCTTTCTTGGGAAAGGATTCAGAAAAAGTAAAGTACCTTGTCTGTCAGTCCGTAAAAAGACATAAAATGACAATAAAGATTCCAGGAATGAATTTCATCCTGACCTGAAGTCAAATGGAGTTTTGCTGGAGGACAATCCGACTTCAGGTTTGCTCCTGCTTCCATTGAAATTAGCAAGCAAGCTCTTGTTGACTTAGTGAGCAGGCCTGTGATTCACAAATTTGGCTAATCCACTCATATTTTCAATATGAGATTTTGAAAAGGTCATGGAATGCAGAGTCAAGACTGCTGTCCCCAGAAGGGGTTTGGCTTGAGATCAGGCAAAGATAATAAAAACAGTTGTCCGGCTTTTCAGTATTCAATACATACCAGCTGTATTGACGAATAAGACAAGATGATGCTGGGCTTAGGAATGTAGGAAGGTCTTATTTATTTTCAGCCCTCTCTATTCTGCTTTTACCAAACAGGTGATTCTTCTAATAGGAAGACCACTAACTCGATTCAGCACCAAAAATGCCAATTATGTGTGCTTTATTTCACAGTAGAAGATATACATTTGAAAAACAGCAATATTTTAAATGTGTTGTGGAATTTAATGACAATGGAAGAAGGTGAACATTATTGAAAAATAAATATATTACTGAAAAATTCAGCAAGTTATAAGGGCCTGACAACCATTTATATGCAAAAATTAATAAATTGATTTTAAAACAGAGTTCACTTCTTTAAATACAATTCCAGTAAATAATTTTAACTCTGTTGTTGTTGGGCATTTTTCCTATGGCAATATTTCTCCAGTAGTTCTTCTGAAAGTTGGATACATTTTTAACAAGTTTCTGGGCAAAATTAAACACCATCTTTCAACCGCTAGTTTTCTCTGCAACAAATGAAACTCAGCAGGTTATAAAGTTTAATTTATTTTGTCTCTTCTAGTCTGTTTTTTTGCATTCCACTCAACCTGGGTCAAATACTACTTGGCCCACTCTGCAGAGAAGACAGATTGGATTTATCTCATTCTGTCATTTTCCTTCCTCCTCTCCCCTCCCAAGTCATAGCATCATACTGACCTTCATACGTCATACTGACGTTCAAAAAAACTAAATATTAACCATAGCAGAAATATTTCAATAAATAGCTGCAGCTTGGTGTTGGATCACGTGCACCCAGATACTCAAAAGACATTTAAGAATACAACCCTCACTGATCTCCATCCCTAGACCAGACTCTGAATTTTACATTTTGGATCATTTATAGATGAGTTTCTGTAAAGAACAAATGTATTGTCAAATCCTATATATCAATAAATCTACATACATTTTGCAATTCATTCACACTTCCATTGCTAAGGGGAAGGTGCATATTTTGAGGCCAGCATGAGTTGTTATAGTCCTCTGCTCTAATCCCTCATACTACACAGGCCACAGCGTTTCACTTTGCAATACCCACTGCACCGCAATCGGTACTGCAGTTGGGAGAGAAAACCTGCTGGTCCCCTCTTCCCCACCTTCAAGGAACCGTCTGGTTTCTATTTCTAGCGCCATTAACTTTTCTGAAAAACAAGTACTTTCATCTTTTCTGTTGCCAAGCAGTTTCAACTCCCTGTCCAAATCAACAAGGATGGGGACTGTTGCAGCTTGATCCTGTGTGATGCTGAGTGCAGGCTTGCGCTCGGAAGGGGAGTGCTGAAGAGCTGAGTGAGGCTCATGGGCTGTATGAGACTCTCCTCTTCCCTGACACCCTCTCGTTTCCCACTGGGAATGCAACCCAGGGACGGCAAAGGCATGGTAAGCAACAGGAACTTGCCATGATGGCTACCTACGGATGGAGTCTGCAGAGGGCTTGCTTTTCTCCGCCTGGACCGGTTGTTATTTCCTATGTTTACAAGTTTATTTTCGTCTCCTTTTTCCAAAAGAACTGCCATGGTCTCCAAAACTTCATAAAACTTGCAGAATGCACATTTTTATCCGGGCAGTTTCAATACTTTATTTTGTGTTTTGCAGCTTTTTAAGGCTCCTCTTTCCAGAAACAAATACTATCATGCAAGAGGTTATTTACAGACCAGGCAGATTATGTTTTTCTTTCATCAACAGTCTTAGAGGGTTAATTAAGAAATAGAGTGGCAAAATTGGAATCAAGGGAAAATGGGAAGTGTGCTTATTAGGAAGGTTGCTTTTCTAGTTGCTTCCTTCAAATACTTGGTCTCCGCTGTTACAACCAACAAGAGCCCTGGTGTAACTCTGACTCCTGTGTATGGTGTATTTAATTCAGGGGGGCACCCAGGAGCCTGGCACGTGGGGGTTTCTGCAGGTAGGGGTGATACTGAGCTCAGCAAACAGCCGCATCAGCATAACGCCAGGCCTCCACGTCTCGTATGGCAACGCAGACCCTTTCTCCTCCCTCCATCCCTCGCTCCTATCTGATAACATTTTAGCAGCGAGAGAAGTGATGAATGATGAATTAAATATCCATCCCAGGACAATCCTGAATGCAGCTGTGTATACCATTCACAATTTTTGGTTATTCAGGGTCAAGCTCCAAATACTAGGAGGAAAAATTTGCAGCGCAATATTAGTAGTGTAAAAAAAAAAAGAAAACCAAACCCCAGCCTGTCTCGTCTGCTGACGATCAGAAGATTGGCTGGCTAAATTCTCCAAAAGCAGCCTTCAATTTTTTATCTAGCTATTTATAGAAAACTGCAGAAACAGCTGAGCTGAGTGAAGTGATGTCACTTTTCCTGGGAGGACGGCTTGCTCCACGGCGTGCGCCAGGGCAGCGGAGCCCGCTGGAGGCTGGGGCCACAGCCCCACGGTGCGAGGAGCTGTAAACACGGGCATTTTTCAGCTCCACTGATCAATACAGCATTGATGGCTCTCGGCTGACCTTCAACCCCTCCGGAATAGCAATGGGCCAGCTCTGCATCTTGCAGTCGGCGAGGGCTGCGGCATGTTAGCTACCAATTTTACAATCGATCAAAAGTCATCTTTGTCAATAAAGCTCGAGATTTCAAGCAACAGCAAGCAATTTTTGAAAGGTCAGGGCTGGGTTTTTATTTGCGCGACCTCTGCTTTCAAGCAGTAGCACGGTCCCTTATACCCATTAACAGTAGTAAGAAAATTTAAGATTTTCCCCCCCGCCCTCTTCCATGTATTTTTAGTAAGCCTTTGGGCATTTTCCCTGTCCCTAAAAGAATACGGTTGCGTGGCAACGTCCCTGGTTGCCATGGAGACTCGGTGTGTAAGCAGCTGCCGCAATCAGCATTAACTCCGGGCTCGCAGGTTTGTCATTCCAATGCATAGGGAGGGGGAGACAAATAGGACAGCAGCGCATTGCTGTAAAAGGGAAGTCACCTAGATAATGTCACTCACAAACATATGTTCCACAATTATTCTTTCCACTGTTTTATTGCTGCAATTATAGCTAAACTAAGATTACAAAATTATATGGTTTTAATTTGCCTCCATCGACTATGTTTCACTTCCATTAAAATTAAGTCTAAACCCATTTAAGTAGCAAACTGTTGGCTTTGCAGGGGATGGGGGATTTTGGTTTACCGGTGGGTATTTCGAGGACTAAGTAAAAATAATACCTCTAGGAATCTTAATGTCTAGCCAAAATGAGACACAGTCCCGGGCACTGGAGTTTTATCCACCTTTTTCTTTTGTGCTGCATTGAACCCCACGGCATGGCCACAGCCAGCGATGCTGGCCAGGACAGTCCTCCTCCTCTTCCTCTCCCTGGTGCCCCTCCCCTCCAAAAAATATTTGGAAATTTTATATTCAGCCATCTGAAAGTTTCGCGCTGGGCTCAGCCCACCAGGTGCTGCAGCAGCCTCCGACACATCGTTGTGCGATCGCTCCGTTTGAAGACCCCTGCAATAAACAGGCGCAATGGGGTTGACTTCAGAATGAAGTAACGCAGCATTAACCCTGAATTTCCTTACATCGGCAGTCTTCAGACAATCCTTTAATGCTACTCGAACATATTTTATTATCTTTGTTTTAGAAGAAGTTTCATTCTGCTCTGTTGCTGCCTGGCTGCTCCTGATCACATTAAAAACAAAAAGTAAAACACATTAGGAAGTGTATGGCAGGTGATGAAATGCACCTCCACAGCTATTCTGCAACAACCTACAGTTAGCGGTAGTGAGGGACTTTGGTTTGGATTTTTTAATGTATAGGTGGAAGCATTTAATCAGTGTTAAATACACACACTTGCACAGCTGTGCTGATTCAGTTGTGTAAGCGAGAATCTATTCACGATTTAAAATATTAGGCCACAGAGTGATGCTTACTCCCTCGGAAACAATTCCACGTTACGGGAAAAAGCAGTGTAAACGAGTGTATAAACATAAACTTGACGTTCAGATCCATATGATTTATTTACTAACCTTTTCAAACAACCAGTTTTTGACCCTGTTAAATCCTTCCATTATATAAGGGCATTTATTACTGTGGATTTGCATAATTAAAATATACATGCCCAGTCACCAATGTTTATAACCTATACTTACTCAGATTCTTATTAAGACTTGCATGAGAAATACAGCTCTTTTAGATATCATTTTAATTAAAAGATAAACATAGCCCAGTATCTTTTTCTTAAGGAATCTACTATCAATACCAAATTGCAGCTGAAAATATGTTTTCATTTTTCACTCCTGCAGAAATGGCTGAACGCATATCTGTTGAGATTTGCAGGGTAAAAAACATGCTCCTTAGCAGAGACCTTGCATGCCACCGTTTACATAGAAGCTTCTTCCTATGGTCAAGTTACAGTCTATAAACCCCTGAAAACAGGGGTTTATAATGAAAATATGTCTAGACCCTTCACTACAAAAATGCTAGCAGGTGCTGTTATAATATACAAATCCAGATAGCATACAGTGACCTATTTTCAAAACCAGGCCAGGCAAAATGACATCGAGAAATTGAATTCCTTGCCCTTACTTTAATAGTGTCTTGTCATGCAATCTTCAAATCAGGACGGGTGATCATTGCAAAACAATCCCTAACCCGAGGGACAACAGGAATGTTCTCAGCGCTAATACCTCAGGCTCATCACACTGCTTACAATAATTGGCTGATTGCAGAGGACAGGTATAGACCATTCAAATCACATATATCCTTGAACAAGGGTGGGGGTTTGCCCTTTTTAAAGTTAGAGGCCAAAATAAACCCTAAAACTGTATTCTGCCCTATTTTGTTGTGTCATCAAAAATAGCTGGCAACTGGAACAACAAACTGCACTGCTAAAAATACGCTGGTAGTTATGCAGGGATATTTAAAATAGATTAGCATATGGATTAACTCAAATTCAAACGGGCTTTAACCCTTTGATGACCACAGTCCTGTCTTCCAATAGCACAGCTCTGCAGCACTAAAGACAAACTTAGCTCCTGAGTGTCAAAAAAGGTTTGTCTGGTAAAGCAAGCGTGGCCTCTGCTGTTTCCATTTATAGTGGGGACTCAATGGTACCTAAACAAATTTAGGCAGACCGAGTAGTTTATGAGTTCTCTTACCATATTGTCAGGTTATTTTTTTTACAAGGCCCATTTCAGAAGGCCTTACTCAGGTGGGAAATTTAATTTATTGCTGAAAGTATATTCAGAAGCTATAGAATAAGGCCCTGGATATGACTGCAAAGGAAATATATAAGACTGCAACTCTGTATGGCTGTACTAAACCTAACAGTTAGAAGCGAGAAAAATATTTGCAAGGCAACGTAGAAAGACTCAAAATTGAAGGAATTACATTATGTAACAGAAAATAAGTTTTGTTAAAGTAAATATATTTTTTGAGCAACAACCAACAACTATTTTCCTGCTGAAAATGGTTTATTTTTATCAAAATAATCCAATTCCCTAAAATAAATTACCTTTGCAGCGGGCATTCAGAATTCATATTTTATTGCATGTCATCTGCAAAATCCGTTATTTTGTTGAATTTGTTGAGAATTCAGTATTTAAGCAAGGACAGAAATCATGTGAGATGAATAGCATATCCACCAAGAAAAGAAGTCCCAAATTTAAAATATCAGGTTTGCTAAATTCTTCTTTCAATCTCATATTTTGCCAATTACAAGATAGCTATTTCTGATTTAAATAACTGTAATGTTTAAAATACAGCATTTTTCAAAGTTTTCTGTTCTAGCAACACACAACCATTTCCACTACATCGATCAACACATTTTTCCCACAGTGGCCTTATTTTTATTCACCACAGACTGAAACCAAAGTTTTGGTGTTTGCTTTTGTTTGTTTGTTTTTAAATACGGATTTCCCTTATTTATTTACTTAATTTTTTTTAAAATGCTGGGCTTTTATATCTCATTTTATGGGAGAAGTCTGTGGTTTATTGAAGTGCAGAATGTTAGCTGTTTGAACGCTTTGACCAAAATGCTTGTGTTAAAACTTCGGCAGCAGTAATAAGGCTTTTAGGCTTTGTTTTTAAGCAAAATACCCTTTCATATATAGAACGCAATCACTTATTCTCATCTTTTCAAATAAAATCTTTTGAAATAAAAATTTAATTAAGTACCTATGCTAAAAATATTTGGGAAAAAATCATTTTCTAACATGGGAACCAGAAGCAACATTGCTTGGAAAATATGCTGTGCACAATGGCAAATAGCTCAGAGTGAAGTGGCCCTGAGAAAAGCCTTCCTGAATACCCGGGATTCCTCCTCAGACTGGGCACAGGGAAGTCCTGTAAAGGTCCTAAATGGGAAGCTGGATTCCCTTCTGGGAGGTGGAAAGGGGAACGTGCCAGAGCCAAAGGAAGAAAGGCTGAAGGACATTCCCCAGCATGTGCCTTCTTTCTGCCTTACAAAACCAGAAAGAGTCCAGTCTTAGGCAAAATGCTCTTACAAAAAACAACCGTTAGGCAAGCAGAGGACTACATACAAGTCTCTACCAACAGCTCCTGCTGACGTGTCATCCTGCGGATAGTCAAAGAGGGAGAAAAGTTACTGCTGGAACTAGTGGGCAACTGCCTTTGCAAACACAGGAATGAAAAACCTTGTTTCTACAGGAACATAGCTAACAACAATCATTTTTTTTGGTCCTGCATAGAAACATGCCAGGCAAAATCCCTTCTGGAACAAGTATTTTCCTGAGGTGAAATGCACATCAAAAGCACTGGGAAGAGTAGCTTTTCAAAAGCCTAATGTGGATGGCAGAACCTAGGTACTACTGACCTATACAAAGACACAAGAAGAAAAGATACCTTATAAGTATGGTATCCAGTAGCACTGAACCTGGCTTTTAGGATGCTCTGTGAACTGAGGTTACCTCTCAAACTGCTTAAAACAGGGGAATGAATTTCCTGAAATGTTAGCAAGTAGATGCTGCCTCAAGATGCTAACATGGAGGGGAAAGTAAAATTAAAGAGTAACTTCCTGGCAAAGAAATTTAATAGTTATCTTTTGTTCCCTAACCTTCAATTTAAATGTATTTTATATTCTAGTATGTATCCTTTAAAAAAATGTTTCTCTTCTCTAATGAAGCTTTTGGTCCATTTGGAAGGGAGAAAGCTCATAGATGTTATGGATTTCATTCTAAGTCAGTTAATAAAATCTCCTTTCTCCAATATCATTTTGGTATAATCAGACAACCTTGTATTGCTATTATCAGATGAACCTGCTCCCATACAAGGTTTTTATTACCTGTACATAAGGTTTCAGGGAAAATATTTTGAGAGAGACAATGATTGTTTAAATAAATGTGAAACATAAAACATCTGAATGTTGCTTCATGTAAAAGTCACTGGTATAAAAGATTATAATTAAAAAAATATATCTTCCACTTACATAGCAAAAGAGCTGTAATATTCTGACATTCTGAGGGCAGAATTCATATTTTCTGCTTTTAAAAATCAAATTAAAACCACAGGAGTTTGTTCTCCAGTTATAAACCTGTGAGGCTCTTTGCTTTGTGCACATGCATATCTATATAGGTATAGGCAGACATGCACGCATGCATGCGTGCACACACACACGCACTGGAAAGATGCTTTTGTCTCGAGGGCCATTTCTGCTCTTCAGAGATCATAAGATGCTTAGTTAATAAGATGAATATACAGAACAGTTATAATATTTAAAACAAGCATTTTCCATTTAAATATGTTTGATGGCAACTGATGGCCATTAGGAAAAAAGAAAATATGGGGGTTTATAATTCAACTAACAACTTGAGTAAAACATATAACACTTTTGGTTAATTCTCTCTTTTTCTCCTCAGAAAAAAGAGAGTGTGCAGCTGGCGCTGAAATATCCACCAAATCTTATGCTGTACTTAACATGGCTGTTAGCAGATTAAATCATAGATACACACACAAAGTGATTAAAAACTAACATTTAGTATCTTTTCTTCTTTTTCCTTTCTGTGCAGTCTGACTCTTTTTTACTTGCTCTTTTTTTTCTAGTTTTTGAAAGCAGTTATGATAATATTCTCTTTTATGCTTTTATTGTGTTTTTAGAATCTACTCTCCATTACCAAAGATGCTACCGAGGGAAGACACTTTACGGAGATTATTAGATTTCAAGAGTAGTCCAACATTGTTCAGAGCTAATAAAACAACAGGACAACTGCAACAGCAACAATACTTGGGCTTCATGTGAAAACAGTTTTTAGTTTGTGCCCTAAGCAACACCAGTCCTTCATTCATTTAGTAATAAAGATTACATTTCAACATTGCCGTGTACTGAAGAAAAAAATTAAGAAAGGTTACAAACCTCTTGCGAGGGCAGAAGCAAATCGCAGTTCCAGTTCAAGCTTACTTTTCAGTGCTACCCTGTTAAAATGCTTACATGTGTTATCACAGCACCTTTGTAAATTGCTGCACAAATATCTCACGCAGATACTAATCTGCTGGAGACAAATATTATATGCATTTCTATAAATGGGCGAGTGAGAGAGATGGGTGCTGATGTTGAGAAAAGTCAACACCAGAGAAGGTTTTCAGGTACTGAACCTCCCTCACAAAACAGATTATTCTGTACCCATTTTACAGGTAGGTAGAGTAAGGTGGGGCACAGTTTGCCTTAAGCAAGGGTGAATCAGTGAGTGAGCTCTGGAAGTGGACCCATGGAGCGATGCTTGACCACTGGGAGGGTGAGACACTGCCCCTCTGCACTGGGAGGGGAACACCCAGTGATAGACACCACCAGTGATGGGGATCTCAGGAGACAACTGTTCCCTCCACCTCCATCAAGCCACAGCTTGCTCCACATAAGGCTGGAAAATTGGTACCTGCCAGCAGTGAGCCCATAGCTACACTGAGCTGCTCAGGCCTTTCTGACAATTTGGTTTGGGGTTATGGTCATTGTTGCCCCTTGGAATTTCATCAATGAAATTTTGGGTAGCCCCTAATGACTGCAGGACCCTTCCGTGTTCATGTGTGGTGTCCTTAGTAAGTAGCCTAGGCAAATTAAGGCAGCTGAATACAGGGGTTTACTGACCCAAATGTATCCCTATTTTTGTACATTTTTACAGGAGAAGCTTAATCAGATTGAAAGCTGCTTTTGTAGGCTTTCATAGGAAATGCCTTTTAACAAAAAGGGGAGGGGGATATTCACAGAGCGATGGCAAGAACAGAAACTGGAGGTTTGAAAGACCCACCAGGAGAGGGAATTCAGCCCACTTATATTAAATCAGCTGTTATTTTTTCTCTCCTCCCCCTCCCCCCAAGTATTGGGTACCCAAAAAGAAAATGATGTGAATCCATTTTCAGTACTGATTCCTTTTAATCCCGCAGATCAAAACCATCCTACAGTTTCCAAATGCTTTTTCATTCTAAAGGTAAAACATTTCACAGGAAGATGTGAGGGGTAAGTCTTTCCAATCACAGATTTTAAACTGAGTTGCTTGCAAAATATAATGAACTTTAAAAAAATCATAAAGGGCCTAAATCCTGAAGACAATGGGGGTTTTGCCATTAATACCTAAAGCAGCAGGATTGTGTACAGAGTAATCAATTGCCCAACAAGGCCCTAGGAACACAATCAAGGAAGGAGGCTACAGGAACATACAATATTTCACATTTAATAAATGGTCTTTTGAGATTACAGCCGTATAGAGTAGCAATAGAGAGAAAGACTGTAACGCTAAAGTAGGGGTTATATACATCTGTCTGTCTGTCTGTCTGTGGGGTGGAATTTTAAGCAATCATTTTCATATAACCTGTCAATAATAAGCATGCTTTGGCAGTTTCACGGTTTGCTTCAATTTAAATCCTTATTCCTTAAAAGCATAGTAAAGATTATTCTATCTTCAAAGGGGCGGAGGGTAGGGGAGAAGGAGGCAGCGATGTGTCTTTGATAGACTAATCAGACTGGCTCCTAACCATACCTGCCTTGTGAAAGCTAAGGAATTACGATAAAATATTTTAAGTACATCTTCACTGTCAAATACCATATTCTTTCAGTATTTATTTCACTAACAGTGTTATTTACAGCAATTTTGGTAAAATAAAATTAAACCAGTTTCATTGCTGCATGTTAATCATGTTTTAGCCTTAAAATAATGCTGAAATGTGTTGTTCCTTAATAAACAGAAAAACTTCCAAATGATAAAATATCTACAGCATACTCTCTTTCTCTTCCAAATTCAGTATACAACTATAACCATTTTATAATTACAATAGTCAAAGGATTGTGTGCTCAGGCAAATCATACTGGAAGTGATGACTGAAAGACCTGATTTTGGTTGGGTTCTTCCCACCACCTCCACTGATTTTTTGGTCACATTCTTCCCTCTCCTTCCCTCTTTCCCCTTCCTTCCTGCCTAAAAATCTCCAAACCCTCTACTTCTCTGCCACCACTCATTCCATCTTTAACTCAAAACCAGATTCGGATTGCTCCCTCAACCTGGCCTCTGGGTGGATCTGCACAAGACACTAGGCACAATATGTTCATGTAAAAATTAGGGAGACGGTTCCTACTTTTTAAACTAGTCTTGGCACAATGTCTTAGGCTCTTAATCACAACCTGTATCCCCTTTTCATTTTTAACCCAGCGGCCCACTCATATTTCAGTTCAGTTCAAGAAAGAAAATGATTGTTTCACCGTTCTCAATCACAACAAATTATAATCATTAATGCTCAGCTTTGATTTTATTCTCATAAAGTACCTTATCAGTGGGCTGCAGCTGCTTTCCTGAATTCAGAGAAAATACCGGTTATTAATTATAGTATCATATATCACCCATATATATGATCATATGTGTATATATCAGTCTGCCTAGATTACAGTAACGTGCTGGTTCCCTGAGCCTATGGGGAGGGGAAAAATGTGGATTGGAAGCGGGAAAAGTATGCATCTTATTTGATTACAGTTCCAATTGGCGGAGAAACTATGTTAAGCTCCTTCTATTACCTTTATAAAATTAAGATCTTATGTTTTGGTTACCTTTTCTACTTTGGCCTTTTCCTGCCAAATTACAAATAACTTGAATGAGGACTGATTTTCAAATAACTTTTTTCAAAACAGAAAGGTTGCAGTTCTGCTTTCCAGTATCCCACACATACACATTAGGTAGCTTTCTCCCCTGGAGTGCCAGAAAAAAAACATGCATTCCTTCTTGCTACAAATCTGTAAATCTGAAAAGAAGAGGCCACATGAATAGGAAAGCTCTTTATAGAATAAAAAGCATGGGGTGTTATTAAGTAGGACTGTAAGCCCTATTCTATTCATAGTAATTAAAGGATCAGATCAGGTTAATGTGAGGACCTAGCTCAATAAAGTACTGTAGGTTCACCCTTTTTAATCCTTCTCAATCCTATAGGCTGGGTTTCTGACTGCTCTGTTTGACTCACAGAACTGTTATAGGTGATGAAGACGTGCAGAAAATTGTTGAGAAAAGTTGAGATTTATACCAATCCCACCATGCATTTTTGAGCACAAGTGTCAGGACGTGCTTGAGGTGAGGTAGATGGCAAACTTTAGGACTGGCTGCTTCAGTGCTATACCTTTTTCACTCAGCCAGCTGGTAAAATAACTGTGTGAAAAAGTTCAGAGAATATTTTGGGTTTGAAGAGTAAATCCATAGGGCTCTAGATATTTTAAAAATAATTTTCTGTCAACTTTTTCATTGTTTTATACATGCATTTCCACACTTCAAAAATCCCTCACTATTTTTCACCCTGTTCAGTGGGTATGTACAGCATGGCATGCCTGTGCCCGAGCTCTGGGGCCACCAAGAGCCAGTGTTTCAAAGCAGAAGTGTGCAACCCAGGACAAGCAGTGCTCCTGCCTCCCCATCACCCAGAGCAGCAGAGGAACCCACGTGGTTTTGCTGGGCGAGGCAGGCAAATTTTGGTGGGGAGTATCTGACCAAGCTGCAATGAAGTTGAGCTGGAGATATGAGGATAGCTCTGCCTTCCCTAGGTGTAGCTCTTGAAGAAATCATCTGGCCTACAGCAGCCAGCAAGCACAAATATCTGTTTTGAAGTAATCTGGAGGATTCCCAGCCCCACACCAGCATGTGTCAATCACGCAGGTCAGCTGCACTGGCCGGTGAAGGATTTGCCCCATAAAGCACCAGGTCGACTTTGCAACATACTAGAGATCAAGCTGATGGGTCTATCTGTAGGTCCAATCTTGCATAACGAGCATGCCCCAAACTCCTCTCTGCAAAATCCCAGTACCTTTCAGGTCCACAGTAAAATCCCTACTGGCATCTGTCAAGGTAGGGCTTTGCGATCTCTTGCTGTTTTTCTGACCAATGTTTCGATCCAAATTCTTCCTGTTAATCAATGGGTAGTGTTGTCCATAAGGCATAAACCTCATCACTTTTTTGCCTCTCCTCTGACACTCCAAAGCCCTCATTATCTAAGGTATGAAATCAGTGAGGAATTGTGCTTTGCAAATCACTTGGCCTAACAAAGAGGTGGCTCCCGACATTGCATTTAGGGTTATGGCTGGTTACTGAGTGAAAGGAAAGACTCCTCTCACAAACATGGATGTTCTTTTGCCAAAGGACTACTCTGCTTACATTTATCTCCTAGTATATACTCAGATTTTTTTTTCCTTCTACAAAATGATCAAACTACTGTACTTTACAGCAAAATTTAAAATCATTTGAGAGATCTTATTTTTTTTTATACTCCAACAGGCTTTGCATACGTATAGAAATTAATCAAAATATGTATACTGCCACTTTCATAGAAAGGCACTCTCATAAGGTTTTACTGAAATATCTCCAAAACCCACAGAACTTAACAAGAAAACCCACGTTCATTAGGTCTTTTTTAATCTTCCCCTAAAATATGCCTATTATGAATTATAAGATGCATCTGTGCAAATTTGCACACAGTGTCCTACCCCCTATGTATTGTTTATTGTAAATATCTATAAAATGGCTCA
Organism: Balaeniceps rex; assembly: GCA_013401315.1. Taxonomy (NCBI): domain Eukaryota; kingdom Metazoa; phylum Chordata; class Aves; order Pelecaniformes; family Balaenicipitidae; genus Balaeniceps; species Balaeniceps rex. The sequence goes on along the minus strand of VYZW01040143.1, from coordinate 107,770 downwards.
AAACAAATGGAAAGATTTTTTTTCTATTAATTTCCATGAGTTTCTGGAGTAATTTCTGTGTCACTATTGATATCATCTCTGTTAGCTTTTAATGGAAGATCTCCATGAAATTTAGAACATTGGGAATTTAAATTACTTGCTCTGTGATCCCAAAAATAATAGGTAAATTGAAACCACAGAATTTGAAGAATTCCATTTTAATACAAGATGTTGTATTTTCTGCTCATGTGTGATAAATTAGTGCAAGAGAAAGTTAAACCTCTGGAAGAAAAAAAAATACCATAATGCACATTTGCCCTCTTCATTTTCTCCTTTCCCTATCTCTGTGAGCAGTTTATTAAATCTTTTTAAAGACAAAAAAAAAGCCAACCAACCCTTTGGTAGGGAAAAGACTGATTCTTTTAAAAACTGAGGCAGAAAAGAGAGGAGGGAGAATCCATTATGAAAGCAGAGGTCATCCCAAGAAACTGAGAAAAATAAAAAAATAAGTAAAAAGAAAAAGCACCAAAAATGTTAGTATTTGAATGCTGTGAACTCTGGTAAACGCCAGCATGCAATATGGCAAAAACGAATCAATCAGTTCAGCTTAGTTCAGCCTCTGCAACTGGCCATCTGGCGCGAAATCAACCAAATGTAGCCCTGCATATTCATCTTCATTTTCACAAATACTCAGGAGAATGTCATTCTAGGGCAAAATAAAATTAAATCACCATAATTTTTAAGACATCTTTTCCTCTCATGCTCTCTGGAGATTAGCGTGTTTATGTGAGACTACTCACTGCTATAGGGTTAGCAGGTAATTTCTAAGGGGGTACTCTCTCTCTCTTATATTTAAAATCACATTTCACATGTTCAGGACACTTAAGCATAGATTTTGCCGTAAACATTCCTAAGCAAAGATTGCAGGAGAAGTTATTGAGGTTATATGGACAGATTTTTTCCCAAGGGTCACTAGAGAGGCATTCTGCATTTACCTTCCACAGCCGTCCCCATGACACACCTGTGTGACCTACTGACATTGTGGGACTGTGGTAGATAGATCTAAGGGGAAGTCTGGGCACTTAATCCTTAAAGCAGCTAACAAAAAGGGACAGAAGATGCCTGAAGAGTGAGGCCAGAACGGAATATCAGTTGTGATTAAGACTGTTTCTGATTTGGTACACTTTTTGTCTATACAAATCACAGTGATGAGCACAGGGTAGAATAAAAATCAATATGAAAAAGAACAGGAGAGAGGAAATGAGAACGGGCGATGGACAGAGCATGCATGTGTCGCCATCATGTTAAAGTTAGCAGCTACACTACGCACAATTCTTTATTCAAGGTAATCCAAACAATTGACAGTCAGGATAGATTATTTTGGGCTTTATCTTTTAAGTGCTTGAATTAAACTCTAATCATACTCCATCTAGAAGCCTTATCCTTAAGTTTATTTATTTATTTAATTGGGTTAGATGCTCCCAGAGTTTGGGTTTGTTGACCAACTAACTTCGGGTTGGGGGTGGGAGGGAGGAGTTTGATTTGTGTTTAAGGTTGGTTGTTGCATTTTTGCTTTCTTGCAGCCTTTAAAGTTTATTACATTTTAAGAGATCAAGCAAAATTACCCAAAGTTCGGCTAACAAATGATTTCACAAGCATATCTTCTGATGTTGATATTTTCTTTGCTAAGTATTATCTTATCACAAAAAAAAGAAGTCTTAAGGTGCTTCTGCTGACACTGTCTATTTGCTCTTGTCCTAGAGCTGTCCCACTCCATTTGATAAGGGATAAACAAATGCCCAGCCTCATTTGAATAAATATGTTAAGCAAATGTTAAACAAGATGCATCAAAAGGCAGTAAATACATTACAACTTCAGGCTGCTAGGACACTCTAGCTCAACATGGAAACCTGTTTCCACTCAGACAGGGAACATGAAATAACTAAGGCTAGTTAATCTACTTCTGTCTGTCTTAAGGATTTAAAGTAAAGCCCATCACCATAGTATCTGACAGAAATCCTTCCTCATCTATTTACTTGTGGTATATACAAAACTGTTAACTCTAAAAATGCCTCCTGTAAAACCTAAATATGCTATATACAATGAAATATAGTTTTACTAACTGAATTTTTCTTCTGAATGTTTTTTTTAAAAAAATTGCTTTTATTTTGTTCTGTGGCTTTCAAATTGGTTTTGTTACTTAACTAGAAAAGGCCAGAATTACATTTGTTCTTCTTTCTTTTGAAACCTTGATTATATTTAATCAATTAAAACAGGTTTCAGGCACCATGCAACAAAAATTTTATTTCATTTTCACATCTGTCTGAACTTTTATAACCACAAAACAGTCATGGGTTGAACAGAGTATACAGCACACAAAAAAACCCAAAACCAAATAAAAACAAACAAAAAAACAACCAAACACCCACACAAACCCCTAAAAGACAAATTCTTGGCAAACATTACACTTAAGAATCTCTTCCAGTCCTCATTTCTATTCAGATATCAATGTGCTCATGAAAAATGTTACAGTTCTACTTACAATTGTTTATTTTAGTATGTCACCAAAAAAAGCAGTATTTACAAGAAATAAAGTAAGCTGTTACAAAATGTTTTATATTCGTTCTTCCATTTTTGCACATCATCATTTTGCTGTTTACATATTGGTATATTAGCAAGATGACAACTAAGTTTTTAGACTAAAACCAGTCATTTATAAAGCATGCCACGTAAGATTCAGAATGCCTAATTCTGAAACTGCCTTTGCCAACCATGTGACACCAAATCTATGTTTTATATTGAGGCACAGGGAGGTTTGAAATAAATATTTTGTGCTGTTCAGAGGGAAAGCTGATGCAACACTTCATAACTTCACGGACAGCCATTACTGAAACAATCCTAACTTATCTAACTGTTTACAGCAATGGATTCAGCATCTATAAACTACAAGACCAATCTCATCTAAGTGTCTCAGATCTGACCTTCTACAAGAGGAACAACCTTCTGCTAAGGACAACTCCCCCTACCAGCTTTTACTTGCTCAATACTTCTCGAGAATAAGAAAAACAGCTTGTGATTGCTGTACTAAAGCTTAATGTTATATGTTAAACATGTGCGTCCTCTGCTAATATGCAGCAAGTTTTTGCTTCTTTACATTTTTTTCTAGAAAGAACAAAGATTCTAGAAGAGTGTGTTCTTCCCCTGAGTTCATTTCAGCATAGTCAAATCATCTATCTGCAGTTACATTTTTCCAGCTTGTCTCCATTGCCTGTAAGCCAGTACAATCATGTATAATACACAGCATACAATATTCTACAAGGCTAAATGCTAATGCTCTAAGAATACTAGAAACTCACTTAGTCATATATTATAAAGCATGATAAAAAAGCTGTAGAATAATTTTTATTGTAATTGTAGCAGTATTTCAATATTTAGTAACCTTTTCTCTTTTACTAAACATGTGTTTGAACTTTCCCAACTTGAGAGAAGTAGTAAAATTTTTATTCACTCAACATGGTGACACTAGCTTTCTTTCTTCATAAATATAACAATTTTAGCTTTATAATTTGTCATCAATATAATATTGGTTAGGATTTCTAATTAATTACCTCATATACTTTTCAAGAAACTCTTTGAACAGGCTTAACTAAAGGAGCTCATTAAGAGGAAGAGTTTGCAAACCTAACAGAGGAAATTCTAATCCACTTTTTATTAATATTTGGCCTTCAAGTACAACTCTTACCTGTAAGATTCAGCCTTTCAAAATTTGGACATCGAACATGATGAATTGAACATGAAGCTGGATCATGTAGTTTTTAACTCACACTAGACCTTCATCAACTTTACTGAGAGTGCAGGATGAGAAAGACCCTTGCCAGACACTATAATGCAGCAAGGGATGAACAGACACCAAGTGGTACCCAACAGAACTTGGCCCAGTGTCTTTAATGTATTTTTGAGATTGTGATACCAGGTAAACCTATTGAATTTTTTGGCATTTACATCAAAGACAGCATCACTGACACCAATAGCATGCACACTACTACCTAGGTGATTTCCTAAAAGACCTTTTCTAAAAGTCTTTCCTAAAAAACCCTTCAAACAAGGATCTATTTCTAGTGGTTACAGTAGGTAAGATAACCCGTGCCTGACCAAGTACTAGCGCTCTTATAAAGTGTTCAAACCAAGGATATAGTCAGTACAGTGAATTTACTATTAGGTCTTTGCTACAGCAGCCTGTTAATACTATCACAAGTATTAACAAGAGACATTCAAAAACAATGAGAATTTTTAAACCAATGACAAATTACTTCAGTTCTACGATTTCCGAAATTTAAATTGTTACCTATTTCCTATGAGCCATGCCATTTAGAAATTAAATGTTAGTTAAAATAAATATAAAATCCTTACTGATTACACCAAAAGGTGACAAATATTTTAGCATTCGACACAGCTTTTATTCACCAAGCAGCAGGTGCAAGAAGAAAAAAGGTATTTGAAGGAGCAAATAGTCTGAAGTCGGACAAATCAGACAAATGGGTTTGAGCACAACACTACAGAAACATTTGAGACATTTTCCCTAAGAGCAATGAAATTTGAAAATTAGACAGAACACTATCACTTAATGCTGCCCACTACAAAAGCCTCAAGGATTCATTCCCATATCCCTTACACCAATGTTATTGTGAAGTAACTCTGCTCAGATGAACAGAAACACTTCAGATTTACATTAGTGTGTTAATGAATTAAGACTTTGGCCCTGAGATTTAGCTCTTTCATTAGTAATTTATACTCTCATTAGGGATTTATAGAAATGGGAATCTAGGCTCAAATGCTAATTGAGAATTGTCAGTTGTAAATAAGTGCTAACAAGATAAATTTGCTCCTGGTCACATTGAACAGAGACCTGCATTTTACAAAACGAAACTCTTCCTTCAATATAAAAAAAAATCTCAAGTTAGTAGGATGCAAGTAACTCTGCTGCTCTGACACGTAGCCCCTCATGAGCAGACCCATGGCTCCCCTCCCCCTTACCAGCTCTCACAACCGGTGCAACATCCTCCAACCTCCACACTGTCCTTCATCCTCTGCCGGGGGTGGACCTCGCCAGGACTGGGCATTTGAGATGCGAGCGCTGTCTTTAGTCCCAGTGAAGCCCCTTTGCGCTTTTGCACTGGGGCAAGCAGAGACAGAGACAGTCCTGGAAGAGCCCCCTGTGAGCACCTGGGATGTTGTGTGTGATCACAAGGATGTTGAGAGTGGCCACATGGGATGTTGTGCATGGTTGTGTGGGAAGAGGGTTCACAGCTTGGCCAGCCTGTTGGTGACACCAGCCTGAACCCACAGAGAGGTCTTCTCCCTGAGCCAAGCCTAACCCATGCCAGCCCCTCAGGCATTGAACTCCATCGGAAAGAAGCACAAAGAGCATCAGAGAGGAACCAGAGCATACCTGGGCAGGTTTCTCATTTGTATGGCCAGGAGACCAGACACAGGTCACCTCAAAACACGCAGCCACTAGTCAGTCTAAATTTAGGTTAAGCCACATTACTGAGGTAAGATTTCAATCTCTCTATACCCAGTGGAGATGGGTTCCCAAGAGTAACTTAAACTCTGCTGACTCAGTTTAGTTAAGCTCGGGCAGTATGGCTTTTGTCACATTTTCAGCTGAATCATAGTTTAATTTTAACCCAAGACAATATATAAATTACAAGAAATACATGCTAACTCCTGGATGAGGCATCTGGCTTGTGTAAGCCTGCAACAGTAAAACTGAAAATTGACCTCAGTGTCAGAAAAAAAACCCTCAATTTTAATCCTCCTCTCGCTCCACCTTCACTTGCCCTCCCAAAGTAAAATAAATCCTTCCTCACTCTGGATATCTTTCACACTGAGACACGATCCCTCATGCAGCCAGAACAAAGTGAATTCCACACAAGAGTCTAGTCATCACTGGGAACCGTAAGCAACACACAAATTTGCAATGGTTGCATATTATTTTCTTTGAAAAGGAATTCAACTTAATCTAGTGAATAGCTGTAGGCAGCTATTAAGAAACAAAACAAAACAAAACATTTTATGTATTTAAGGGAAAAAAAACAAGAAGGAGTTGCCAGTTTTACTTGTTTGTTTTTAAGAGAGACATCATTCGGTGCTTTCAAAAACAACTAACCAAAAGATAACAAGAGACAGGACGTTCTCCGAAGTTACAAAAAAAGTCTTCAGAAATCTCCTTTCAAAACAGGGACTCACTAACATAGCTGTCAAGTTTTCAGAAAAATAAAGAAGATTTTCAAAGGGACATGATGAAGTTTGGTACCAAGAGTCCCTAGTGATGGATGGGCTGTCCACTCAGCATTAACTACCTGTCATCTGAGCTTTCAGATGATCTTCCCTCATAGCCCCTGTCTTGGAGTAAGGAGCCTCAGGCTCTCTTAGCATACCCAACCATGAGCTAAGGACAATTTCTGGTTTACATTTTAATGGGAGATCACTTGCCAGATGATACACCAAAACACTGCATGGTATAAACTTTCATAATATAAACCTTTTGGTTTTTTCCAGGATGACAGTCTCTTACCATCGTCTTTTATGCCTTTGCAATATCTTAATGCATCTTTTCTTCAATGCCCGCCATTTCCCTCAGAATAGTTTTCTATTATACCAGTATGCTCCAGGGTCATAGCCTCAAGTACAAAGAAAAAGGAGGAGAAAAGAAGCACAAAGCTGCATTATGCCTCTTCACTGAACACACTCCTCCAGGTGAAGTGTTGCTCTGCCTTGGCACAGACACAGATACACCAAGGCTTTTCTCAACCTGCCCCAACCAGACAGTAAAATATTAAGCTTGGGATGTCTTATTTCAGCCAAAGCCTAAAAGAACAGAGTAAGAAAGAGGAAAAGAGAGGGAGACACCCACATTCCTTAGCTTAAATCTGATAAGTATTTATACAACCCTTGTAGGTCAACTGCGTATGCTGCTTCCCAGCTTCTCCTTGCTTCCTGAACTAGGGAGCCCTTAGGTTAACAGCCTCTAGACTTTACTATGTCCCAGAGAGGAAAAGGTCTGGGAGACAAAAGCAATAGCCAGAGGCACTACATTTAAATCTCACCTCCCCACCATACTTCTCGTGTGACCCTGAGCAAGTTACTTGGGATGAGGATCTCAAAGGAAGTCAGACACCCAAATTTCACTGCTTTCAAGAGGAACCAGATACATACTCTAATGAAGGCACTTTCATGAGTTTCCTAGGCTTAACAGAATACTATTCCCATTTTACTCTCGAAGAACAGGGGACTGAAGCCCAGGAACAAAAATTTGGGTTTTTTTTTTTACTTCATTGGGGATGTATTTAAAAAAGACTAATTAGGCTCCGAGCCTCCATGGAAATCAAATCAATAAGAATGAGGCAAGGTGAACCTGTCTGGGCCTCTGCAAAGCTAATGAACCCCTGCCTACTGCTTGTAACCACCTTAGTACCAAAGTGTACATGCTACCTCGCTTAGTTTACTCTCCTTTAAATGCTAGTTTCCTAATCTTTAAAATACTTTTTTTATTTTTACATCTCTAAATATTTATCCTATTTCATTCACTTTCCTAGTCTTTTCAATCTTCTTTTCTTTACACAATCTTTACACAATCTTCTCTCTTTCCACTTACCCCACAGCAGGGCACACCCTCTCTTTTCTCACAGTGGCTAGCCTCTATGGTCCCCTCTCCAACTCTCCTGCCTCTCAGCCCCACACTTTGTATAGCTACAATTCTTTCCTTTCTCACTTTACCTCTGCCAACTGAAAAATAATAGCACTGGAAAACAGAAGGACAATATTTTTAAATCAATGATTTTAAAACAGATTTGTCTCATTTCTTTGTGCAGTTCCACATATACTTGTGTTTAGATATCACCCAACTTTTAAAAACCACCACTATCAAAAAAAAAAAAAAAGTCACTGCTACTGTGTACAGTTCTGGGCCCCACAATTTAAGAAGGATGTGAAGATCCTTGAACGTGTCCAGAGGAGGGCAACAAAGCTGGTGAAAGGGCTGGAGGCATGTCCTAATGTCCTATGAGGAGCGGCTAAGGACTTTGGGCTTGTCTAGTCTGGAGAAAAGGAGGCTGAGGGGCAACTTCATTGCTCTCTTGCTGAGGAGGGGAAGTAGAGAGGGAGGTGCAGATCTCTTCTCCCTGGTATCCAGTGATAAGATGCGTGGGAATGGCTCAAAGCTGCACCAGGGGACATTCAGACCAGACATTAGGAAGCTTTCCTTTACAGAGAGGGTGGTCAAACACTGGAGCTGTCTTCCTAGAGAGGTGGTCAATGCCCCAAGCCTGGCAGTGTTTAAGAGGCATTTGGACAATGCTCTTAACAACATGCTTTAACTTTTGGTCAGCCCTGAACTGGTCAGGCAGTTGGACTAGATGATTGTTTTAGGCCCTTCCAACTGAAATAGTCTATTCTATGCCCTTAAAATTATTTAAGTACATTTCCAAGGGAAGGTCACATTCTGGAAAAGTGAACAATGGTCAGGAATAAAGTAACCATTTTATTATAATGCTAGTAATTTTTAATATTTTTTTTTGAGTGACAGAAAAGAAGTTTCTACAAGATAACCAGGTTTTATTTACCATCCTCAGGTCAAATTGGTCAATCACAGAGAAAAATGTACCTGATAGTACTGTTATATCATATACATTTTCAATAATGTAAACATAATCCTCTGTTCAGGATGGTTATTATTGACTTCAGTCTAAAGAGAGAGTGGTAAAGTGTTCACAGACCCAGTCTAGAAATCAGGTGTGAAAGAAATCAAAGTCTCATCCTCTAAGTATGTCAAAGTATTAGAGGACGTATTGTTTGGAAATGATGTAAATGAACTGTGGATGGTTTAGTTTTGTGCAACTGAAATGATGCAAAACCAGAGGAAATTAAAAGAGTTTAGGGGTGGACCACTCTGAGGAGTCTTTCTCCCTTCAAGACAGCTTGTTTTTCATGGAAGGATGTACCTAGGCAAAAATGTAAATTCTTTCTACAGGTTTTCCATCAATTTGCTTTACAGGGAATGGAAGAAAAAGAAATGTTTGCTTACATCCATTTTTATATCCATGAACTATGTAAATAATCTATCCAGAACATCTAGATCTCAAAGACTTATTGGGACCCATCTCTGAGGTAGACCATGGATCTCTCAGAAATAAAAACCTCTGCCA
>VYZW01040143.1:67453-77877 GCA_013401315.1 Balaeniceps rex | reverse complement strand
CAGAAATGTCATTGTTTTTAAAGCACTATGTAAAGATGGTGCATTATACTCAAGATCGATTTGAGTATCCTTCCTCACTCCGAGCGCGATCTCGTTCTTCCAATAGTCCCATTCAATTCTATGGGCCAAATTTTGTCACTCCCTTTGTCATGTAGAGTAGTATCTCAGCCTTTGAATAGTCCCACTGATTTAAATGGGTCTTATTCACACAATCAGCCATTAGTAAGAATGGAAAGAGAAGCTGACATTATATAGTAACATTTCTAATATATCTCTTCTGATGGCACAGAACAACCTACTAATGATGAAACCTTTGCAAAAATGTAACTGACATTGCTATTTCTTTTTCGACAAACTAGAAAAATCCTCATTTCTGTGAATGACATTAGTTTTAAAGCATATCATCCAAAATATATTTTAGTGATGCGATGAAAGCTCAGAATACAACAGACCTATGCATCTGTTTTTACATTACAGTATAGCAGAAACGGTACGTTATCTAAAAGAAGAAATAAATTATCCATAATTGTTTAACACCAACAATCCACCCATTCACAAAACAAAGCTATGAAGAAGAAGAACGTAAATAAATAAATATACACATTGCTTACCAAACCCACATACAGGTGGAAATATTATTTAGCTGGTTGAAAAAGCATTTCTATGCATTTTATCCAACATTTTAAGGTAATCAAATGTTATCGACATTAATTTTCAGTACACAGAAGCGTGAAGCCACTGAGCATCCTGAAGAGCAAGAAATGAAGGCCTTGAAACATAAAGGAACTTAACATTTGAAATGGTCATATTTGTTGAATTAGTGCATTCTCTGTGTTGCAGACCAAACCAAAGTCCTAAAATAAAAGAGCTCCTTTAAACAAGCTCTGGTGAAAAGAATAGATCTGTTAAAAATAACATTGCAGGTGCCACAATATTATTGTGTATACATTGCAGCTGTATTTTTAATAGTCACTTGTTCCTTTGGAGAGCAACTTGCAAAAGAATTATTCATTCTCTCTGTGCATACATTTTGAGAATAATTCACTGTACTTTTCCAAATTATTTTCAAAGTGTACACACACAGGAAAGGATACAAAACTTTTCCCAGGCTACATTTGAAAGCTTGTCAGCACTCAGCGCTAAGGCCTTTAATCCCAGGCTTTAAATAATTTAGGTAACACTTGATTACTCCATTGCTGGAACGTCAAGCTCTGCAAAATCTGAGTAACACAATATTTGAGGGGGAAAGAGAGAATACTCTACTATAAACACTTAAGTAAAATACATTTCCTGCGAACAAAACGTGAACTGCAGCCTGGTGTTTGCAATGTAAACTGTGGTAAAGCACCACAGAGGCTACCCCCAAATAACACTTTATTCTGGTTTCCACTGACAAAACCCTTCAGTGAGGAGTTCTATGGTAGCAGCTTACATGCTACAAAGTACGATATTCAGAGGGCTTACCTTAGGTTCCTACTACTTAGTGATATACCCTAGCTAAAATGTGCACATCGACTTCAGCTGAACAAAAAAGCCCACCCCCCACAACACACGCACGCACACCATTTAGTCAGCAAAAAAATAAAATAAGTTTTTACCTTTCTTGTTGACTAATTTTTTTTCTTGAGAGAACAATTTCATTTTCTCAGGTAATCCACAGGGGATTCAGTATTGTTGTCTCTATGCATTTGTTAAATAAAAAAATAGTACAAATTGCTTTGTTCTCTTAGGTACATCTGTACCTGTACTGTTAACAAAGTCTGAACTACCTCGATTTTTCAGCCGTGTTCTCCACTCAAAAAGTAGTTTTAGCCAACAAACTAAACTTCTCTGAACAAAGTTATTCAGATCATTTTCATGGGGGTAAGACACATGAACATAATAATGTGGGCTGTGTGACAATCTACACGTATTTCCTTACATAGAAACACCAATTTACTTAAGAATAATTAAACATCCTAAAAAATTATCAGAAGGCAACAAAGAAAAAAAAATCCCCCCACCCCCTCTGCAAATTAAATTATCACTTATTAAGTCCTTTAAGATCTCTTTTCACCACTGCCTTTGAATCCTTTTTTGCACAGAGGAATACAAAGTTTTTCTCTTCAATCTATCAGTTCCTTTTCACTCCAAAGCTCACCATTTAGCCCTTTGCAATATCTAGTGCTAGAAAATCAGGATCAACAACAAGTCGTCCACGATTGCCCTCAGCAGAGTCAATAAATGGCACATTTGACTCGCTCTCATACCATTTTGAACCAAGTCCTCACACAACTACTGCCCTGACACCTCATCCATCAGCTCTTAAAGCACAAGAGCAGCGCCCCACAAGCAAACCTCTTCTCTCCTATGCCATCTCCAGAGTTGAGGCCCAGATGAGAAACAGCCTTATCTTCCAATATAGCAAGGATACACCTCTAAGAAGACCTTGGCAATTTGACCTAAAGCCATCCTTACTTCCAAAACAAAGTCTCCAGCATCTTCAGAGCAAGAAGGAAAGAGACTGAGAGGGAAAACAGGGGTGGGGGTAGGGGGGAAAGTCCAGTCCTCTCTGACCTGATTGGAAACTTTGTTGTGGCAAAAAGAAAAAAAAAAAATCTCTTTGGCCAGTTGAGAAAGTGCCTATGGTTGCTCTTGTATTGGGAGGGTCTGTTCAGGGTTTCTCAATCTTCTTTTCTCTCTCTCCCCCCCCTCCTCTTTCTCCCCTTCTCTTGTTTCAAAAGGGGCCTCTGGTCAGCGCTGATTAATAAGTGTTTTTTGTTGTGAAGTGTTGAATAATAGAAGATGGCCGGTGACCCAGGAAAGACTAAACCTTGTGCTACTTTATTGTGGCAAGCTGAGAAAGGGGCTTTAGGACAGAGACCCCAAGCACTGACCCGCACACATCCTGCGGATTCCCTATTCATTCTCACAGCCTTCCAGTCGCCCAGAGCTCCCATTGTTTGCCAAGCAACAATGGAGATTTTGCACAGAAAGTAAAGCTCTTTTCAGATTCCTCCCTGATGTTTTGCATTTGGGGAAACAACCATCCTTAACGGTTTTTTTTCCCTTAACCGAATTTCATGAAAACTCCTAGGATTTGGGCTTTTATTCTCATCGCTCAAGACTTTCTATATAAACCTAAGAAAACAAACATTTTCTTTTAATAAATACTTTCTTTTTTTTTTAATTACACAACACATTTTTCCTGGGGAACCGCTTCCCTAGCAATTTAAGGGGAAAAATGAGGTTTCTTTTCTTTTATTTCTTAGCATATCACTATGCTTTAATGCACACTACATATCGCTGCTGTTCCTAAAAATAACTGTATTCAAGAATCCTCTTTTTTTGAGTGGGAGCCAACTGGAGAGTGCTGCTCCTTTCCAAAAAAAAAAAAAGCAGAAGATTGAAATCTCTTGGTTTATTTCTGCCCTGATTAGGCAAGCCTAGCTTTTATCTCCTCGCAGGCTGGCCCCTTCCCCACGCTCCGAACAAAGAGTTCACCCGCAGCCACCAAGGAGGGCAAATGCCACTCCATAGACTTGCTCTGATTTACCTGTAGGGCCCAAACCACATTTCTCATTCTAACACAGGCATTTATTTGTACTCTAACCGTGTGGATAAATAACTCTTACAGCTGTCAAGCCTTTGGGTAGGAACATGGCTAGATGGATCAGAGGCCTCAGGATCGCAGAGTTTTGTTTAATTGCTTTCTCTGGCCTGTTATACACAGATTTCCATTCCTCTATGGCATCCACTTACACATGTCACCAAGCAGCTAGGACGTTTGGGTGTTTGGTTGTGCCTTGTGTTTGTGGGTTTTGTGTCTTGTTGTGAATTTACTAGGCGGAAAAAAAAAAAAAAAAAAGAAAAAAAAAGAGCAGGAGGAGGTTGCAATCAATAGGACAAATTCCTGTTAAATTGCTAAGAATGGGATTTCTTCCCCCTCAGTTATTTGAATTTATAACTGACTGAACATTTTTATCAGGACCATTGCTTTCTGTCGGTGTTTACACCTGCGTAGGGAGGTCTAGAAATCCACCCTTTGGAGGTGAGGGAGAAAAGACCAGTCTGTCAGAGAAACCTTTAACAACTGAAGGGGGAACAACAGTCTTTATTAAGGATATTGGGTAGCAGAATTACCTCGGCGGGGGCGGGAGGCGTTGTAAAACATCATTTGCAAAGGCTTTCAGGCTGAAACCCTTTCATCGGTGGCGAGGGGAGGGGGAGGCAGGGCGGGGGCTCGCAAACCCCCAGCTATCTCCATTTGTCAGCGCCACAGAGGAGGGGTCGTAAAGCCAGCGGTGTGGAGGGGTGGGCTGCCCGGTGGTCCGCCAGTCCCGCACGCCCAGGGGCTTGTTTCCAAAGCGGGACACGGCTACAAGTGCAATGAGCGCGGTGGTCTCAGCCCGGAGCCTGCCGCAGCCGCGGGCCGGGGCCGTGCAGCGCCGGGGACCCTAGCCTTTCACTTTCATGCCCACCACATCCACTTAAAACGTTAGGAAGGGGGGAAGAGGGAGGGAAGGGTGGGGGGGAAGGCAAGCGCCCTGATGTATTGTTCCCCTGCCGAATTGATATGCTAATTCCTCTTGTGAGGGCATCACAAAGAACACCTTGCACTTCTGAAAGACTTTTGTGTCCTGGCCGGAGAAGTTTATTATCAACTAATTAGCAACAACTTCTAGCAATGAGTTGGGTTACATTTTCATAAGCTTTGAACAAACATCCTGAGCTGCGTTGTGTCAGGATGATGGGCTTGCTAAGGAAAAGAGAGTCCTAAATCAGGGAATGAGCTTTAATAATTAGCGCCTGCTATATATGGAACCTCTGTCGACGCAGGTCTTCTTCCGAGGCGTTTGATTCACGTTGCTTCCAGGCTTGCAAGGGACCATGACAAGCACTCTACAAAACAAAATCTTACTCAGGGATGACTAGCCATTTTTTTCCCTCATATTAAGGCTCTTTTCTTGCAACCGAAGACCATTTTAGACTACCCCGATAATGCACCAAGGATAATCAGTATATGAAGAAGCTCAATACAATTAAGCATATTCATATTAAATATTATTTAGAGAGGTTTGTTCTAGGCAGTCTAGCACTTCAAATATAAAAATCGTCTGGGAAAAGGGAAAGTTATATTTGAAATGACAAAAAGAAAACACCTTTAGGTTTCACAGGCTTTTGGTTTGTTGGTTGGTGGTTTGGGTTTTTTCTTTTTTAATTCTGTGTTACTCATGTTACAGTCTTTCCAAAGAAGGAGGAACTGGTCTCAGGACTAGATCAGCTCAGTCCTCTTTCTGTAGACTGCTTGTGTCTTTGGAAGCAAAAGGATATGCTGTTTCCTTGGTTTAAAGTGAAACTAGGAAAAAAACAAGAGGACTTTATTTTCATCACTGTAGTAAGGTCTAGTTATTTTTTTCTTGGCTTTATGCAATCAGAATAGAGCAGAATCAATCCTCTGAAGCTAAGGACTTTCTAAGGTTTACTGATAATTCTTATTGACTGGAAACAACATTCTTACAGCTTCACATTATATAGTGGGGTTTTTGCTTTTGAGGTGTGGGACTTGGCAGAGCGGGAGGGGAGTCATATTGCAGCTCAAATCAGTACTAGATTGATTTTGCAGTTTGTATGCAGATCTCCAGCGTGGCCTTCCTGAACCTGCCCTGGTCCTGAGGAGAGCTCTGAGGAAGCTGTGAGCCTTGGGCCCATTCAAATACAGTGGTTATTGGGATGCAGAAGCAAGCAGCTCAGCCATGGCCGCTTTTGCAATTCACCTTACCCTTTGCTCTTCAATTCATTTAATGGGTAAACACACTCTCTACCACTCAGTCTCTTTCTGTCCCCTTCTCCAAGCAATTTCATTTGTTTAAAATCCTAAAAGGTGGTATAAGGTCTTATTGAAACCCAGTAACGCAAGGGGTGGGAGTGGATTAGATTCCTTCATTTCCTTTCGGTAATCCTAAATGCAGCTATCTCTGGTTCCTTAATCTCCTCTAGAGTCGGATTACCACCCATTTGAGCAAGTGCAGCTGGAATTAGGAGATGACAAGGATGCAAAGAAAGTGCCAAGAACTCCTGAGGTGACCGAGATGTCGGGGTGGCCCAGGCCCCCTGCCAGCCCCCTGGTGTCCCCCAGGGCCCTCGGCCTCTGGGCCAGCCAGCCCCCGGCACAGTCCTGCCTTTCTTCTCGCTTTAGCTCCACATCAGCAAGGGCCACCGCTGGGTTGCTTTGGTGCTTCATTTGCCTCATGACAGCCTTCTGCCAGCCCCATGGGTTTCAGCCTTCAGCATCGCCAGGCTAGCCACACTCTGTCATACACGAATATGTATATATTTATATATGTATCTATATGTGTGTAAAAATTTAAAATTTGTATATACGTATGCATATGCATATATATACACACATACATATGGATGTTCCTGTATTGGCTAGAAGAAAGAACAGACAAAAAATAGTCACTGAAATGGGGAGCGAGTACAACCATGTTTATGCCTTTCTCTGTCCGCCTGGAAAAAGTAACCCCACATGAAAAAAACACATGTAGATATGTGCAGTTACCTTTTTAAACAATCTCTCATATTTGATTGAAATGGAATATGCCACCATATATATTTAAGATTAAAGCTTTATTTTGAAAGGCCTGTAATCCTTTCAAGGAGATTTTGTTGATATAAGACTTCATTGGAAAGTAATTGTGGATTGTACAGCTCTGACCTTTGCAGGAAGCAGGGTGCAGGTCTGCACAGCTGAGAAATACTGTGCATCAATTTCTTGTGAAGCCCCTGCAGACCAGCTAAGTACATGTACAAGTTCAGGAATTTATTTAAAAGATTACAATTAGTGGTTCAATCGTCAAAGTTGGGAACGTGGTATTTTTATATTGGGTGAAATACATGATTTAATTATACTTTAAAAAAAAAAAAAACCACAACCCCCAAAAACCAAATTAAGGACAGGCCTGCTACACAAATGGGAAACAGCTAAATGCTCTTTTGTGCCTGCAGCTCTAAGGAGGCTGTGATGCATGCGAAGGAAAGTGACTGACTTAACTCATTGGGATTCAGAGAACGGCCTGCCCTCTTTTGGAAAAAAAAAAAAAAAAAAAAAAAAAGAAGAAAAGTAAGTGTGTATGTGTGTGTGTGCGTGTGCGTGTGCGTGTGCGTTTTCGTGTGTGTGTTAGAGAGAGAGAGAGAGAGAGGAGGGGGAGACTCACACAGAGTCCTGTTTTCCTGAGCCGAGAGCTGCTGGTTCCCAAGCAGAAAGTATTAGGAGAAACACAACATCTTGTCTCTTTGCTGCATTTACACAATGAAATCACTTCTATTTTTATTCCTGCTAACCGCCCGTTTTTGCTTGCATCCAGTCCGAGCCATGGACGATGGGAACAAACAAGTACTTGAAAACAAACAGACAAAAAAAAAAGCAAAAAACAAAAGAGAAAAAAAAAAAACAAAAACAAAAACAAAACCCAACCACGCTGGGATGAGGATTACTCACTTGAGCACTGACTGTAAGTACAAAATCTCTTGCTGCATTTCAGAGCGATAGTGAGAGGCTGTTGTGATTTAGGTTTGGGTTGTTCGGGTTTGGTTTGGTTCTTTGTTGTTCCCTTTCTCTTTTTTTTTTTTTGACTTTCATACCCTCCTTATCAGTCTTCTGCCGAGTTACTTAGATAAGAAACTATAACCACCAGGGGAGGGAGAGCGGCGGGCGGCTGAGCCGAGCCGGGCCGAGCCGAGCGCGGAGCGGAGGCAGGGCAGCAGCCGGGGGTGCGGGGCTCCCGCGGGCGACGCGGAGGAATGCCAGGTGCCGGAGGTGCGGGGGGCAGAGGGTTGTTTTCGACATCAATTTGTGGGCTTAGCTGGGCTGAAAATGCATTTTTCTGGTACGGGGAGGGGGGTGTGTGCGCCTGTGTGTGTACATGCACATCCTCGGGCAGCGTGGTCCTGCTCGAGTCTCTGTGGTGCAACGTGAGTCCGCCCAGCTTGAAGGAATGCGGTGGTTAAAACAGCTTTCCAGCTGGTTTGGTTTTTTGGGATTTCCGCCCCCCCCAAGTGTACATGTGACAGTGGTACTTTTCCCTGGCAGGATTTGATTTAAATAAACTAAGATCAAAACTGTCTCCCCCTCGCCTAGCCTAGTCGCTTTTCTCCCCCTCCCCTTCCTCCTTTCTTTCTTTATTTCTGTGTGAGCGCTCCTGGGAAAGCGGATCGGTTAGAGGGGAAGGCTTTTGAAATCGTGGGGGAAAATGTAAGAGAATTCAGAGGGTCCGGGCTTTCTTTGTGTGGTGCTGAAGCCGCGGAGCTGCTTTGTGCTTTGGAAGGAGAAAATGGCGAGTCCTATTGTGTTTAGGCCATTTTCTTCCGGTACAAGGTTTTTCCCCCAAATCCTAAATACTTCAGGGCTCTTTTGAAAGAAGTCTCCCAGCCCACGAAGTGTGAATGGCTGCAGCTCTGCCTTTTCCCCAGCCGGTAGTACCTCACATTTGAGAGAGCCCACACATTTCTCCTTGCAGGGCTAGTGCACAATTTCTAAAGCTGCTGCATTCAGAGCCTCTTGCATCGGAGCGGCTATTTCAGCTGCTCTTAGCCCGCGTTGTTCAACTCAGGGGGGTAGGTTATGAGAAGAGGGGGGACCGAAGAAATAATAATCCGAGACCTGTCCTTGCCTTACAAAGCTAAGAAGGAGCAACTTCAGCCAATTGGGGGGGGGGGAATCATCTGAGAAAAGACTCGTGAACCGTTGAGCGACGGTCTGACTTTCCACTAAATTATTTAAACTTTATGTACACATACATGTATGTGTGTGAGTGAGAGAGTGTATATATGTGCGTATGCATGTAGCCACATAGCAAGAAAGAACTAGTCTCGTAAAGAGGTCGTATATATGTAACGTGAGATTTTAGAGCACATTTAACCATCGTGTGCAACTTATTCCCGCTGTAACATGTAATGAAAAAAATAGTTTGCAACGTTGTCGGTTCTTTTCAGGTCAGCCGGTAGGTAGGTACCACTTACCGAAAACCGCGTCTGAATTTCCATCTTAATCCGTTTAAGGAAACAAATCAGAGTCCGAGGTGTTAAGATCGTTGTCCGATATTAACCACCGTTCATTATAATGTGGGCTTGCCCAGGCGTAGGTGATTAAAAGCGCTTTGAAACAGGCGAGCTATCAAATAAAACCCAAGAAAGGTAAATTCTCCCCCCCACCACCCCGCACCTCCTTCCAAGGTGCTGAATTAAAAAAAAAAATTACTATTAATAATAACAATAATAAAGCACAGGCGGGTTTAGAAGAGCCCTGGGACAACCCGCAGGTTGCCTGGCAGCGCGGGCGCGGAGGGGCGCGGAGGGGCGCGGAGGGGCGCGCAGTGCCGCCCGCACGGCCACGAAGAGCAGCGCCCCGTCGCCGCCGGCCGGTCAGAACCATGGACAGGGACCGGGCGGGAGGCCGGGGCCGGGCGGGTGGTCACCCCGGGAAAAAAGGGGGTGAATCGGGCTGCCCGCACTCATAAAGCGTTGGGGAACTGAGTTGGCCTGCCTTTCGTGTTTTCCCTTTCGTGTGGCTGCTCAAGTTTCCGCACAAAAGACTTGAGAAATTACGTTTATAATTCTCCTGCAGGAGAGCAAACTCTATTAAAATGCCATGCTAGTGATTTCTCTTCTTACTGCCCGCAAAAGAAGTAAAAGGATCTCTCCGTTCTGCATACGTTTGCTTTTTTTCCCTTCAACTCCGAGCCAAAAATAAATCTACTGCTCAGATCGGCTGAATGACAGTGGTGTAAATTAAATTGATTTTATCAGTAAGCAAGTTCCACAATTGGAAAAATTAAATGCCACTTTGACAGACAAGGATAATATGGAACAGATCTATAGGGCAGCTCCTTTGAACAACAACAACATCAGCCCAACAGGAGCCTAGGTACTGGCGATCCCTTCTTCATCCCGTTCCGTTATGTCACATCATTTAGTTTGCCTTTCTGTGGTACCGAAATGATTGAAACCATTGTTTGATGCAAAGGGACTAGCGATGATGAGTCATGGACTTTATGCCACAGCAAAGGCAACAGACATGGCTCTGAGGCAAATTTCTTTTTTTTTATTTTGATCACGCTTCTAATTGGACTCCCCTTTCAGATGCACTTTGCGGCACTTCCAACCCAGCCCACAGCTCCAGAACAGCTACCACCAAACTCGGTGCTGAGCTCCCACTGAGCCTCCACCTAAGAATTGCACAAACGCAACCTCGACGTCTTTTAGCCAAGAAAAAAAAAATACTTCTGTGCCTCCCGCCGGCCCCCCGAGGAGAGAGGAGGCCTTGAGCGACCTCCGCGCTCTCTGTCTGCCCGAGCTCGGCTCGGCCTGGCCTGGCTCGGCTTGCTGCCCGCCCGAAGGGGCCTGCCTGCCGCAGGGGCACCGCGTAGCTCCAGGGCGGCGGG
>VYZW01040143.1:30245-64140 GCA_013401315.1 Balaeniceps rex | reverse complement strand
GGGCGGGGGCCGGGCGGGGGCCGGGGCTGCTGCCGGCGCTGTCCCTGGTGCTGGCGGCGGCACCGAGCTCCAGGCGCGGCCCTCCGGGACCGCCTGTCCCAGGCCCGGCAGGCACATCCCGGCGGCACCGGCTGGCCGGCGAGGCAGGAGCGTCCCGGGCAGAAGAAAAACCCAGCATCCCGACGGGGTTGAGGCGCAGGGGAATAAGCGGCGAGCAGGGCAGGGGTGCGGAGGCGGCAGGAAAGCGGCCCGGCCTGCGCCTCCGCCTGTGCGCGGTGCACAGCCGCTGCTCCGACGGCGTCCCCGGGCGGGTGCCCCAGAGCATCCCTCCCGGCAAGTCCGCCTCCGCTCCCCGTCTGAAACAGCCGGGTTGGAAGCAGGTCCTGCAGGGGCTCTGTCCCGCTCCCGTCCAGGCTCCATCCGTGTCCATCTGCCACGGCCTAATTCTGCTCTGCTGTCTGTCAAACGGCAGCCACAGCCAGCAAGGGCAGCGGATGCTCTCAAACACTAAATAAGGCAAACCAACTAAGTAACAGTAACAATCACAAGAACAATAATGATAACAATACCATCCACCCAGAGGTCGGAGGGCTTTGCCCTCTTTCCTTTTGCACTCAGCAGACAGCACTGATCTCAGTGGCTTTTTTGCCAGAGACTGGACTGCAGATTGGACTGGTCACCCTTCTCTGCAAGGGCATGAAGGGGACAATTCCTGCCCTTTCCCCAGCCTCTTGCCTCTTCATCCCCTTGTAATGGTCCTTGCGTGGTCCAACGGACAGATGAAGCACACGGGCTACTCCATCCTTTCCCTCCAGCTCAGCGAGTTAGGGTTGAGTCTCTCCTAAAGTGTTGCCTGGTCTGCCATGCCACATAACTGTTCTTGCTTTGAGACACCTGTACATATTTATACATCTACCTACACAGGCATATGCACATTTGTGTGTGTTTATCAATGCAGCCTCAGATTGCTATAATTTCTATTCATCATCTCTTCTTGCTTATATTTCCTTTATAAGACCCAGAGCTTCGCAGGATCTTAGGGGAGGCGTGCAGGGAACAGAGAAAAGTCCATCTTCGCCTGCTCGTGTGTGGGCCAGGATGAGCTGCAGCCGAGATTGACCCTTACACAGGTAGAGAGTGGGGAGGGCTTTTAAATGCAATGTGTCCTGAGAGACCTGAAGCACTCAGTTAAACTGTTTGCAGGATTACAAACACGAGCCGAGCACCCCTGCATCGAGGCATTATGTGAGCCACAAGTCGTTTCTTTTTTTCTTCTTGGAAAGCGATACTCAAGAGTCGCTGTAAATGTTATATTACTGCATAGGGAAAGAAACGTAAATGTGTAAGTGAACCTGCCACTGCCAATCTCTCAACATAGCCTTTAAAATATTTCTTAAGGCTTGGAAAGAAATGGAACTTTCTTTGGAATAGAGGGAGCTTTGTTTTGGAAACCTTCCAGAGACAGGGAACCTTGCTGCCTTCTAAACTGCGGTAGCAATAATAACGATGGTGGTGATGATGATGTAGCACATAAAAAATGGATGTAAGCAAGGTCTGAAGACCCAGGTGATGGACCATGCCATCCAGAGCCACGGATTTCCCCTCCTGATGTCATATTGCTGCTGTAGGAGTATTGAGTATTCTGCTGGCGGCGCCTGAAAGTAACCTGCATTTAATATTCATCACTTTCCTTCCCGCTCTGAAAACGGAACGAAAACCCTGCTCTCAGCATTTTTATCTCGGGGTAGCCTGATTTCCGAGACTAACTCAGTCATGGCTTCCCGCGGGGAGGAGAGGGGAGCGCTGCCTGCCAGCCCCCTCTGCAGTTAGAAGCCTTAAGACACACACACACACACACACACACCCCACCCCGCACTTTTTTTTTTTCTGAATTTTTTTTTCTGATTTTTTTTTTTTCTTTTTCCTTCCTGAAGCGACGCCTGCCCGGAGCAGAGCCGGGGGAGCNCCGGCTCCCGGCTCCCGGCTCCCGGCTCCCGGCTCCCGGCGCCGCGCTCCCTCCGCGCCCGGAACTCGAGGAACTTTAAGCATGAACCATTTAAAAGCATCGTTCCGAATGAGAAAAATAGCTTGAAAATGTTAAGTGCACGTCGTTCTACATGTTTTGCAATGTAGAGTGGGAAAAGTTGTCTTTTCGTGTCTGCCCAATGGAAATCGAGGCTATCCCTCTCATGTAAATTCAGAATATCAGCTGTGACATGAAAATATGAAGGGAAATGGGCTATTACCCGCTTACTACTGCTGTTGAGGCAGTTTGGGGCATCAGTTTCACTCAGGGACAAATGGTCCTACTATAGCAAGAGGCAAAGTCAAGGTATTGCCCAGTTACAGAGACAGGCCATCCCTCTTCAGAAAGTTAAAATCAAGCCTTTAATTTAGCTTATGAATCAGGCTGATTAAATTCCAGCATTTCATTTTGTTTCACCTGATCTCCTGTACTCAAGACGATGGCTGAGAAAGGTGTAGAGCCCAGGTAAGTCAGGCGATAAGCAAAGCAAGCCCTCCAGCAGAACAAGCACTCTCCCACTGCCTCCACCCTGCAGAGCCTGCTCCAGTAGCGGGATCTTCCCTGATGCCTCCACTGTGAGATGCAGAGAAGTATCGCGTCCGGCGCTTCAAGGCCTGGTACACGACTGCGGCTGCCACAGTGCGGGAGAGCGGATGAGCCAGCCAGGAAGGTATGGCATGAGATGCATTTTCACACTCTGCACAAACTTCCTTACATTTCTTTTATATTACTTAGCTCCGCTGATACTGATAAATTACTGCAGTAACTAAGGAGTGAGATAATAGAGATAGTAATTTGCAGTCTAACATGAATTAATTCTCTCTTTATCAAGAACTGTTTTAATAGTACGGTGGGTGTTGAGTACAGCACTTCTTAATATTAAATATTTGTGTGTCTGAAGTAGTCTTAAACAAATCTGACTAGAGAAGTCCCACAATTAGAGAACAGGGAAGAAATACAAAATTTGAAATACACTGTTACTATAATATATTTAAAAACATAACTTAAGGACAATTTGATTAGCACCAGGAAACTACCAAATTAACTTCATGTACTGTTCATGCTAACGTTGGTTTATAGTTTGCTGTTTTAAAGTAATTCTGCTTATTAGGCAGTGGAAGTACAGGTTGCATGTTAAATAATATTAACTTAAATACACACTTAATACTCATGGAAAATTACTTGAAATCTACTCTAAAGTTGTTAACTCTGTCACGAACAATTTTTGTGTAAGTATTGTGTACAAGAAAATACAAGATGAAATGTTTTATTCACAGCAACTAACTAGTGTACATTTAACCTGATCTTAATCAATGCATCTGGTAAAGGAGTTAGTAAACAAGGCAATAGCATTAATTTCTTAGCAATTCTAGCAGAGAATTACAGAATTCTTTGAAGATATCTTTACAGTGCTTGGAACATGGAAAAACCTAACATATGTAGGTCTTCCCTACTTCAGAGGGTTATGACACACCACTGTGATATGTCATCTTGTATAACCTGCGTCAAAGAACTGTTCAGTCTTTTCTGAACCTAAAACTTCCTCCATATACCATTCAGATCTCACTGACTAGATCTCTGAGAGGTACTTAAAGTATTTTTGGACCATTTAAAGATTTGTGATTTGATTTACTGTTATACATCCAGAGGACGAGGCAATCAACTGAGAGAACAATTTTCAGTGAGCATACAGGTCACTGTAAAAAGCTCTTACCTTCACACTGTTGTTTTTCAAACCTAATTAAGAACTTTTTGCTGTTTGTTCTTTCTTTAGACCATATATGTTCATTCTACTAATATTTGTGGATAAAATTAAAGGAGCAGCTGTGACAGGAAAACTAAAGGTACAGCATTTAAATTTTTTACCATATAAGCTTCCAGGTAATCTGACAGACTGGATGAAGTCCATTAAAAATCAAGGGCACAACTTCTTTCAAATTAACAAAATTGGGATATCTCTGACTGCTATTAAATTGAACAAAATAAAAAAATAATGATGTAGCTGTCACTAATTAAAGCAATAATTACTGAGATGTTGACCTATTTTAAAGATTATAGTTCCTCATCCCTCTTCTGTACAGGACTCTAAAGGCCAATCACAATAAATTATTTCCTTGAAAAGAGTGCCAAAACCCCAAAAGAAAACAGAAAAATCGGGGAGGGGGTGTGGGGGGGTGTTTCTTTGTATTTCTTTTGCGCAATTTCAAGCAATTAAAATGTCAGATTCCCTGCCTTAGTCAAACCTATGAAAGCAGGTATAGATTTCAGGTCACAAGTACTTAAGGAGTACTTAGAAATCCTGACTTTTTAACCTGTCAGGTAAGAAGAACAAGTGTTAATTTTAACACAGTCGAAATAACATACGTGCCTGTTCAGATAGATGTTCTGTACTTATATGTTCACAAGCTTGATTTTAGTAAGCTTGACTTTTTAGCAAGATGTTGCACTCTTAAGACCAAGAGCAAGGTTTAAACAAACAGGATGAAGATTTGAAGTACATAGGATGCAATACATGTTTGGAAAGGAATTCCACCCTTCCCTACATGAAGTCTTGATTTAAGATGGCGCTGCAGCACATACTGCAGTCCCCAGCTGTGCTCAGGCCCCGCAGCTCCACACGAGGGTAAGAGCCCCTGTGTGCTCAGAGCCCCCCTGACTGCCAAGATAGAGCAGACACTTTGGGACTGTTGAATCCACTTGAGCTGAAGGTTCATACGTGTCACCCTACTCACACAAATAACGGGTATGACCAAGGCCAGTGTTCACACTATACGCTTAGTGCAGTCAATTAAATGCATCCAGGGGCTTCCTAATACTACATACGCACAAAATAGAGCATTAATTCTGCATTAAGAGAAGAAACACGTAATAATAGCAGAGGTGGCCCAGAAACACTTCTCCTGATCTACGAAAAATGTAGGACTTCTGGAATATTATGTAAGAAAGAATAGAATGACTTTAAGGACCAGGAATAATAGGAACAGAATTAAACGTTGTGTGAGAACGTGGAAGATCACACTCTGGAATTAATGAAACTGTTTCATATTATAAGTTAGGACTACAAATGGCTGGAGGCAGTGGGAGGAAAAAGACTTGGCGTATAGTTTGGTTGCATAATATCTGTATGCCAGGTGTGTGATATACACCTGGAAAAAAAAGGCCAGTGGGATGCTATCAGAGGAAATTATTTTCTGCTATAACCCTAGGTGCAGGCAAGCCTTCATTGGGAATATTATGTACAGTCTGATTAGTCATGGTCAGGCAAAGGGCTGCCAAGACAGCAAAGAAGATGAACGGCCAGTCCGTGAGGTGACGGCAAGAACTTGATTTGTCAGCTCAGCAAAGTGAAGTCAGAGGGAAGGTATGATGGCTCTTGGCAAATACCTGAGAAGAAACAACACTGGGATAGGCAAAGATGTAATTGTACTACAGGATGCTAGCACTAATGTTATCTTGAAAAAAAACACCAAACACTAATCTAAGCACAAAGGGAAGTAAATTCACAAACAGCCTTCTTATAAGCTGGTGGAGGGGGAAAAAAATTATTTTAAGAGTGAGTAACTGAATTAATTTACTAGGAAGATTATTCTGATCTTTTTTCTAACATGTTGAAATCTCAAAAAAATTGAAGAAAAAAGTAGAACAGATCTCAGCCTGGATGAAGCAAAGTATTTCACATGTGTTTATGAGCTCCAAATCTATGACAATTGTAAAATAAAAGGTATTTTAGAAAGAGGGAATGAAAGAAAGAGAGAAAGAGAAAGAACGAGAGCAAGAGAACAAAAACAAGAGAGAAAGAGAAAGAGGACGAGAGGAAGAGACAGAGGGGAACAGGGAGAATCAAAGAGAAACAGGGAGAAGCAGAGAAATGGAAGGAAAGAAATATTTTCAAATAAAAGAAAATGTTCACAACAAGGTGTTTTAATCCATTAATTCAAGGGGGGGGAGGTTTGAGTTGGATAATTTATCAAAATGTACTGTTTCACTGTTTGGTTTCAATGAATCAGCATTTTTTTCTTTAAAAACATTTATTAAAAAGTCCTAAATGTGCTGCTATACAAATAACCCTCTGTTCTTCTTTGAAGCGTTCCTTCAGTCATTATGCAAAACTTGCATAATAAGATAGACTTCAATATGTCAGTAATATTGTAAGCTTACAGGAACAGAAAATCAGGGTATGTTATAGCTTTGTTAACATTGCTGGAAATAAATTCTCTAAATCAAGGGATTCAAAAGCTTTTCTCTTTATTAATTTTTCTGATTTTAAGCAAAGAGATAAGGAAAATGCAAAGATAATATCTTTATAGATTTTGTGGACTGACAGATGAACATTTGGCAAGGTTTATATTCTACTAACCACAGGCAATCAAAAAGAACCGCAGTTCCTGGATGTTTATGATTAAACACACATAGGAGCTCAGATGTATTTTTGTCTGCATGGTGATTTGCACACAGGCATATATAGATTCAAAAATATGGACAAATAAATACACCCCAGGTATCAACTATATTAACATTAATCCATTTTCAAACAATTAGCAGTGCATAAAGTCATGTTACATCATGCTACAAGCTTCAGCAATACATAACCTTCATATAATAAAAATGTTTTTATTTTCCCTCAATTTTGGAGACAAAGCAAGCATTGGAGAAAAGTCACCTAAGGATGTAAAAGTTTGAAGAAATCCTAAATACAGGAAAACAAGAGGTTAGAACTGAAAATGACTGACTGTTTTTACCATCTTAAACTACAAACACTGTTGCCTTTCCAGATATAACACATGAGCCTGCAAGACGAAGGCTATTCTATGGTTCATGTGTGGATGCCAAGAAGCAAAGATGAAAGACTATGCAAACTCATCTGCATGGTAACTGCAAAAGTGCCTGGAATATTAGTGGAATACAGAAGCTGAGTATTTATTAGGAAGATTGCAACTGGTCCCGAGTAGAAATGAGGACTGAGATTCCGTACAAAGTTAAGAGAAATAATTCTGCAACTTGAGAAGTTTATACCGCAATATGGAGAAGCACAGAAAGGAGACAAATAGTTTGAAGAGCAAGAGCACTGTGAAAATTACATACTATTTTTTTTTTAATTTATAAGCATTTTCTTCAGTTGTGTATGCTCATCCTTTTACGTTCAGCTTAAGACATTTGTGAAAGCAAGTTTCTTTCCAGCAGACATTAACATTTTGTGGGCAAACACAAAAATCACCAGATTTTTATGTCTCCACATGCACATGTTTTCGTTCAATTTGTTCAAGCATTCATCCTCTCAGAAAGTAAGAAAATTCTGTCCAGCAAGCAAGAACCACAGACAGGTCTCAAGTGAATATGGAATGCCTACGAAGACCCTTTTTCTGCTGAAAACGGAAACATCTGCTGAGCAAGTCAGAGGAAGCTGTGTCTGTTGGATTCCTGACCGCAGCATATTTCTCCCTTGAGCCACATGACGTAGGATGAAGGGCAGAGGAGATGGTGAGTGGGGATAAACCTTGACCACTGGGACTGCAATTTCAGCCCAAAGCCTGCCCTGAAGGAGGGGATACAAGCAGCTGCTAAGGAACAGGAAGACAAATCCTTCCTTCTGCTTGTGTATGTCCAGACCTGGAATTTAGAAAGAACAATAAAGAAGAAGAGCAGTAGCTGAATCCAGGCAGGAAAAGGCAATAATGACTCCTGTGAAGCAATTACAAATGTCAGAGATAAATCAAAACAGCCTTATCAATGAAAGAGAAAGGTGGCTGATCTTTTGAAGTTCTTCTGAAAAATCCCTACAGAATGAGCAATAGAAAGTTGGCTTTGAATTTGCTAGAATTATACAGAAACTTTAAATTATTGTGTTATGTATACACACATTAATTAATGTAACACAAATCAATATAACGCACAACAGTATTGCACATGTTCCCCTTCCAAAATTCTGTGTTTCCCTGTTGTGTTTCAGAGTTTGTGTCCTATAGCACATGCTTCCTACATTTTCCTTAATTTTAGAAACTGTCCTATTAGCAACCACTGCTTTTATGGCTGAGAACGACAAGATGGGGTTTTTACCATCAACACTGTTCAGCTTCAGGAGTAACGTTGGGTGAAATGAACCTTCTACCCCAGGTGAGACTGATTGGAGCTGAAAAGCCTGAGCTGCACGCAGATTTGCCATGCCCTGCTATCCCTACTGAGAGCCAACACGTTTAGAAAGTGATTGCGATGGTAAGGAGGGATTAACAGACATCACACTAACGGATCATGTTTTCTGAAGGTTCTGGTGGAAAAAAACTAAGGAGAGCTGGAGAGGTTCTGGAGAGCTGATTTAGCAGAACTGAATTTCCTGCTTCTTCAGTTTGCCTAACAGTGAGAGAAAATCTACTGAAATAGGTATTCTTAACAGGGCCAAAAATTGTCTGAGCTATCCCAAACAAGCAGCTTCAGAAAAATAAAACCCAGCAAAATGCACAGCAAGAACTTAAGAATATGACCAAGATGAATAAGGAAAAGTGACTTGACACTCTTTACTTAAAAGTCTTCTATATTCTGTCTTCTGACTATGAATTATTTAAAAGGCGTTTGGAAAACATCACCACTTACGGCAAAAATCTGCATCTCTAAAGAGATCACAGCTTTGTGGACAAGATCCTAATTTATTATTTCAATACACCATCTCAGGGGTGCCCAGCTACTGAAACAAGAAAAAGTAATTTTAAGAAGTTTATTTACCCACTTTTTTTTTTTTTCTTCCAAGTACAATGCAATAGGCTTGACTACCCTTCCTCCAGACAGCTCCTGTGAGGGCTTGAGAAGACAACATGGCATGGGAGACCTGCAGGACCATGCCAGCAGCCTCAGACACAGCAATTGCCAGACAACTGGCATCTAAATTCAACAATATTTATAATCTTCCACCTAATGGCTGGTTCTCACCATGGAGGACTCCAGAGACAGTAACTTGCTAGTAAGCCCACATTGCAGTACTGGTACTCAGTCTAGGCTTCAGTGACTACCTATCTAAAGCTCTTGAGATCTGCCTATCCTGGCAGGAGAGGATAAGCATATGTATATATACATCACACAGCCCTTCAGCAGGTTGTGTCCCCAGTGCCGGGGTTTGGGAAGCACTAGTACAGCTTCTTTAAGTTGAAGCTAAAGTTTCTTGGTTTCCAGTGTAAGAAAGCTGTGACCACTGCAGTACTAGTTATTACAGAAGCTCTCTCATTGGAAGTGATTAAGAAGAAACTGGACCGAGTATTTCTGCAGGTCAAACACTGGCAGGGCAAAGGAGCAACATTACAAACATTACATTTTCAGGATCTAATTCATGTGATTCTCTCCGCTGTTCTCTACTACTTATATGATACAACAGTTTATAGCAAAGTAGGGACAGTAGGGACTGCTTAATCAGGACGGTCTAATGTATGGGCAATTATCCAAAGCCACACATTTTCTAAATTCTGTATGGGCAGAGATGGAGCTTAAGAGCTCTGTAGGGATCAGAGCTGCTAACGAACTTCTAAGGAGGGCTCTGGGGACTGGGATGTGCATAATGAGAAAATCTGGATATTCAGTGTGAAGAACTCTCCCAATTTAGCTGCAGTCTATGTCAATTAAATTTGTATTTAATGCTTATCACTACGCAGTCCACTTTAGCACCACGATAAATTGGGTAGCCTGTGGTTTTTCCCTTTTTTGTTATTAGTGTGGCTGAAAGTGGTTCAGAAAGGGGAGACCTGGAAAACTTGGTCAAGCACACTGTTGGGAAGTACTATTACATAGCCAAATTTTCCTGTCAGCTCCCACCTCTTCAGGCTACAGCATCACGTCTGCAAGCTACATTCTTTATTCCCATGTGTTACATTTGGACATCATATGCACATAGTATGTATGTATATGTACATATATGTATGTGTGTGTATATATATACACACACATACATTTATAACACATCTACTAAAACAGAGGGGTCTAGAGAACCTTTAAAATACTGGATTTCTAAAAGAAGAAGAGAAAAAAATCTTCCAAAATACTTCATTCTATATTGTCTTCTATTGTTCCTTCCACCTAACTAAAAGTGCTTCCATTGTATTTAACTTACTGAAGTCTGAAGACATCCTTGGTGTTTACCTTTAGTTCTAATCCAGTTCCTTTGTTACTGAATCAGTTCAAAAAAACATCTCTGTTCCAGAAAGCACTTAAACATACACTTAAGTACATTCTTAAAGGTAAGTGACTTCTTGAATCAGCCTAATAATTTAAAGTAATATTAATAAACACTCCTTAATAAACAAGTCCATTTGATATGTCTTCACAATGTAGTGCTGCTCTCATATTTTTTCACGTTTCTCCATTTTTACCACTAAGACAACTAATAGTAGGATATGGAAAGATGGTTCCACGTTTTCGATAGTCGAGGTTTAAGATGGCTTTGAAGAGTCTCATTTTCAGAAGCACACCACTTCAGAAAATCAGGTTCGCAATGAAAGAGACATCTTCTGAGCATCCTACATCAACAATTATTTTGGAAAACTTGACCTACTCTTCTAGGTAAACCATTATATCCATAGCAACATACAACTCAGCTTCCAGTTTGTTGCTGCAGTTTTGTAACCATTGATTGCACTGTGAATAGTTGCTGGAACTGATCACAACTGGTTTGTGCATGTGAGCGATGCACACGTCTGTGTGTGTGTGTGTGTGTGTGTACAAACTGGTGTTTGCCCAGGCAAAGTGTCCTCCCTTTCCTCAAGGCTCAGACAGACATGCATCCCTGTGTGTAAACAGATGTTCCTAAAACACTCTCCACCACTTATCCTTCTTTTCTGCAAAAAGCATATGTGTTAAATTCAAGAATGGAATAAATTCTGTAACCAAGCGCTTCAGCAGTGGTACAGTGGAGGGGCTGAGGAATTGGTCCAGTCCATGGCCAGTGCAGTACGGGAGGAGGACCACCACCACCAGCCTCACAGCCTGAACCCCTCCCCAACAATCCCAGATGTGCTCCAGCATGGTGCTAGATAATATTCTCTTCCTGACAGTGGCAGGGTGAGGCCATTTTCACTTTCTCCATCAACAGTCCCAGCAGTGCACTCCCTCTCTCCCACTCCTCTCTCAGCTCTGGAGCTGCAATGGGAATCTCCTGTTCAAGGGCCCACTCATAACTTGCAGCACTCTTGTGAAACCCAGGCATTTTCCTCCTACAGTTCAGCAAATACTACCACAACAAGTTGTACTTGCACAGGGATGAGAACAAAAGCGCAAGGAAGGAATAAGCAGCAGGGAACAGTGTAAGGGGCTGGGGAAAAAGCAGCACTGTCACTGAGAAAAGGCACATAGGACTTTATGTTAAAGCTTGATAACTGGTCACACTTTACAATGGCCCAGGAACTATCTATAAGCTCCTAAGCGGCATAATTTAACAAATGCCCTGAAGAACAGGCTTAGTTCAGAAGTGCTCAGAAGAAAAAGAAGATCTAAATGCATTTCATATGCAAATCTAACCATCTCTACTTGCCATACAGAAGTTATTTATCCTCTTTTTAGATTTTTAGCTTTATAATGGCAGCGGCGATCTTAGGAACATCCCTAGTCAACTTCAGAACTCCCTGTTTGGTATAAATATGCTAGCTTAATAAAGTGGGGCTGGCCAGAAAGAAAGTTTTTAAAAAAATGCTAAGATTTCCAAATTCATGCTTGTTTCATATCAGAGGAAAAAATGACACTTCTCATATGTTGTTGGGGATGGGGGGTGAGCCACCATACATACATACATGCATCCAAGAGAGCACCTTACTCCTGCCAAGTCTTGCTCCTACAGTTTTCACAAACCCAACACAGCCTCTCTTGTCTCAGAAGTGAAAAAAGAAACATGCCATTGCAAGCCTTGGTTAGTCTGATGTTGCAGCTACTCACGTAGCCTCTTCCGCTACGAGGACAGCATTTGGTAAGTCCTTGTCTCTTGAGAAACGACATCTACTTTGTGGCACTGCCACAAGAGTAGACTGGAAACACAGCCCTTCTACTAACACACCAATAAAAATATCAAGCTAAAAATGTTAAAGATTACGTTGATCCAATATTCCTCCTACACACATGAAACCTAAAATTGCCATAAGGACTGCTCTTCATTAAAGTTCCATTAAATGGGCTGTTACAATAAATAAGCAAATTACGTCTTAGAACCACAGCACACAGTTCCAGACAGAATAATGCAGAAGGCATGACTTACATCAGGCAGATTTTCAAGCCTGTTATCAAAACTATCAGTCATGTCCCATCTAACAAGAATCCTGCAACATTATAATTTAAGCAAACACAGATATTGTTACAAGGAATAAAGACTGGGTTTAAATTGTCTTTGTTATGCAGAAGAAAGTTTGCATTGATGTACTTGTTAGGCATCTCTACTGACTTCAGGCAAATCTGCAGGAAGATACAAACAAGATAAAGGCTGCCTGGAGCAACATGAGCTAGCCAAAGCCCTGCCTGTAGACTATGGGTCTACTCCCTACTTTTTTTGGTCTCAGACAGACAGGAAAAAACAGTATTCCTCTCTCACCTTCATGAGAGAAGCCTCTGAGGCTGGATTTAAGACCCCAAGTCAAAATCAAAGACAGTTCTTGTCTCAGAGATGTTATTCAGCTTTACTGTGGTGCTGGCAAACCTCCTCAGACAAAGATGTCAGAGCCAGAGCTTTAGCTGTCCCTCATATCAACAATGTCTAGATAATCTCATCTGAAAACACTAAAATCTGTCCATCAGGTATGGTGAGAACATACAGGTTTATAGGCACTACAGATTTACATTGCTTATGCACAGGGCCTACTTGCATTCTCTGGAGCATAGCTTTTGAGGTGAAAAAGTAAGACAGACTGCCTCATGCTATGGTGCCAAGATCAGTTTCATGTACAAGCCAATAAAATATGAGCAGCACTTGCAAGATTACCCTTACTTTTCCCATATTGAGCCCTTGCTTTTGTGCATGGGAATGTCTGCCTAGGTCTTGTTTGCGATCGGCTTATAGAGCATGTATAGGCTGCGATGCCTTATAGAGCATCAGCTCCTCATGGCTACTGATGAGAAACGCTGCCTTCTAGCCAACCCTCTGAGAGTCCTGCAGTTTATCATAGCATGTGTCAATAGGATAACGATGTTTCCTATGAAAAAGCGGAAAATGATTCATTAAACAGCCTGAGCACACACTGTAACTGTTCTTTTTTATCTCAGCCATGGAAGGTCCTCAAGGCCAAGGTCCCTCCCTGCTAGGCACTGTGTGCATGGGCTACACTCAAGGGCCTCTTGACTACTAAGCTTAGATGAAAAAACAGATACATGCAAAAGTTGTGAGGAGCTGAAGGAAATTATGGTAAGCATATAGCAATCACAACCCAGCACATTCGTAATCTTTGTAAGGTTTCTTGGAGACATCACGGACAGTATGTGCCCTCTTGCTTGCGTGTCTGAGTAACAGCTCTTCTAGATCAGTGGGATTTCAGTACAGGAGAGTGAGTGGAGCAGATAACGTGGTCTTGTACCGCTCACCAACTTCTCATCCCTTCTTGATTAAACCAATTCACTTCCAGTCCTCCTCCTCTCAATTCCTCTGGCTTCTACCTGTTGACTTCCAATTCAAAGATATACTTAGGCATCTAACTGCATGCATGGGAAATTCCAGGGTGTAATATTCTCAGGATATGCTAGTTGCCATTTTTAAGGATAAAAGGGAAGCATAAACACAATTAAAAAAAAAAAACAACACAACCAAAACCGAAAAGCACACTTCAGTTTCTATAGGAGCTGGGATTACAGAAGTCTCAGCTGAAGGAAACCAATGACAGTCAGGCAGGAACTGAACTTGTAGCTCCTTTCCTTACACTCCAAAGTGGTTACTCTGTTTAATTTAGCTTGACAAGCTGCACATTTGTTAACCTTAATGACACCTTGCATGGTTTATCCTTTCCCAGAGAGAAAAATAAGGGTGAAGGAGTTGGAGCTGGCAGCACAGTGGAGAGCCAGGAAGACTTTCACGGGCCAATACCCTAGGACAAACCATCACACTGCAGAGAGCACTATGGACATGAGCTTCTAAGACAGTTTATAAGGAACTTACAGCTGAGGGAGATACTTTGCTTTAAAGGGTGAAACAAAAACACTTAAGTATGGCCCTTCTTGTAAAATTAGAAAAAATTAAAAATGCTCAGTGTCATAACTTGCAGGATGATTGTAAAACCATCGTTTTCCTGAGAGGTAAAGGGAACACCCTCCACTCAACTCTGTAGTTTACCATTATTTGCATGAAAGGACAGAGATATTCATCTTACTTAGACTTGGCTCCCTACAAGGAACAATTCATCCACCTACCTACCTCTCAGGGATGAGCCTTCTCCCAGAGGTGCCTGTCTCTCTTTATCCACTCTAGAGAAGGTTCTGCTTGGGCTGAATGGTTTCTAGCCAGTTCAAGTCTGGCAAGGTGGATCCCCGGTTCCCTAACCCCCATTCCCAGGGTCACATCCAGGTCTAAAAACTGCAAGATTCAGGGCACAACACTGGGCAAAAACACAGGAAGAAGCACTCTTGATTGCAGGGCCAGAGGCTTAGTAGATCTTCCAGCACAATTTCTAAGCTGACAGTGCTGTCTTTGCTGCTTTAATGACTTTCATGGAGATATGGTCTCTGCAGCTACTGATAGGACAAAAACAATTTTCTTGGTCTTGCATTTGCAGCACTTTCTTTAGAGGAATTATGTCTTTTCCTGGTTTAAACAAATAAAATAGTATTTGAGCTATATGTTTCAGATGATTAAAACATATTCACTTGTGATGCTGCTTATTCCCTGCAACAGGGAGTGAATTTTTTGGATTATGCACATAGTTAAAACCCATAAATTTTGTCATTCATATCCATAAGCAGTATGGCAAGCTAGCAAAAGCTATTACGTTTCAGTTACACAAGTGTGTTAAATTACTCAGTCAACTGACATCTGGCATGAACTATAAATTGCTCTCAAAATTCTTTTAGAAAGATTATTATATTATTATTAATTTGCTGTGTATGTCAAAGCATATCACACACACAGCAATCCTGAAATTAATTAGCATTTTCAAGGATCACACTGAAAAGGCCCACAAAGACAGCAGAAATAATTCCAAGATACTAGCAGGTTAAGCAGTGCTGGCACAACTTGCCTTCAATATATTTCCTTCAATCAATCTTTAAGAATAAATCACAAGAAACTTTTTTTAAACCATCTCTTTGTAGCATATCCTTGACTATTACAAATTAGGCTTAGAGGCTAAGATTTCATTTGCAATTTATATTCACTAAAAACAAAGCGTTTAGAAAAATGACAGCATTTTTTACTCATTTTCTAGCAATTCAAGGCCACCCTGTTAAGATACGCAATTCAATAAAAGAGCACAGAGAACAGCTTAACTATTTAAGCATGATTTTGAACACAGGGCTCCTTTCTGGGTTTATTGTGGTCCTTTAAAATACCTAGCTAGGAAAGCTGAGTAATGTTTCAATAAAAATACTATTCAATAAAATGTCATTCAATATAATTTCAAATAAAAAATCATTCAGAGTATAAAAAACAAGGTTAAATTCAACATCTTATGAAAATGCTTAATTTTCAGCATACTAGTAGTCCTGCTGAAATCTGGCTGAATTTTTTTTTAAAGTGCTTATTAAAATTTTTTCCTTAAAAACAGAATGACATTTCACCCAAAGCCCCTCAGTTGAAAGATTGAGAGATACAGTAAAAAGTCAGGCACTTGAAGAAGTTAGAGTATGCCAGAATCACAGTTGTCTGGGAAGCCTCATTGCATTCTCCTTGTGGCATGGCAGCGCAGTCACGGAAATAGCACATGAAATCCATTTCCCACCCATGACTGCAGCAGACAGCTCAAGCGAAAGTAATGCAGGAAACCCAAATTTGGTAGTTCCTGCTTCCAGGATTTTGGACTTTGCAAATTGCCTCAAATGTATTTAGCAGCAATCCTGGGATATGTTCTAGAAAGGAGGTGCTGAATGCCCACTCACCAAGTTGTTGGATGCTTCGTAGCATTTATCACCCACCTGTATGCATCACTGAGTATAATTTTTCATGAATATAGAAAACATAACCTTTAAATAAATAGAGGATTATTAACTCTCTTCTACCCAGCAACTAAAAATTTCATTTCCAGAAATATCATATTTGAGTGTTTACTATAACAAAAAATATCAGTTAGTAAGCGATGTCATCTTGCGTAATGAAAGCACCACCATCATCAAGATCTCCGTACTTTGAGGTTGTTTTTCAAAATAAGGGGTGTGTGTACTAATTTCTCAATGGTTCCCCACAGTCTTTGCTTAGGATTTAAAAAAGGAATGCTGAGAAGCCTAAGACTGCAGTGAAAACAGCCTTCAGAACTGGCATAACTCAGCATAGCTCATGCAGAAACACCTGCCTGGGTCTGCAGAAAGTCTGAGACCATGCCATAGAAGTGAAACAACAAAAAAAATCATTTCATGAACCTCATCTCTGAAGAGCCAGAAGTGCAAAATACAAGTCATTGGTACAGTCAACAAGATGCCCACACTGCCTATGTGTGTATGGAAACCAGAAGCCTTCCATCTCTACCGGGTTTATCCACATCACCTACTTGAGGCCAATGCAGGTATCTAAATTGGAGGCATTCAGTTTCCCCTATGGGTCACTATCTTTCTCAGCTGACAGTACGTTATGTTTAAACTAGCACATATCACAGCCTGATAGGAGTGGATCCATACAGTGAAACAGTTGGAGCCAAGAGCATCCACACTGAAAGTTTGGGTGCGCTGTTCTTCAGTCTAGTCTCCAATCTCTGCCTGGGGTCCGAATGCCTTAACAGTTGTAGCAGATAATGTGTGTTTGGTATGTGAGTGTGTCTTCTGTGCTTCTTCCATAAGGGTTTCTTTATCTCATCCTAAAGAAAACCAGTTCGTGCGCTCTGAGACCACCCTGTGGTGTGAACCAAAACATGCTAAGGTCATAATATCACTGCTGATCCAGACTAAAATGCTGGAACAGAGGCTCCTGTCACAAAGACTGTCAGAAGTCCAGGAGCAAACAACGAAACATTTGACAATGGAAACATACCCTTCAGCTTTCAACCTTCTATGCCCTGAATCATACATAAATAAACTGGCTAAAGCAGTCTACACCAGCTGCCATGCCCGTCTTCACCTTTGTGGTGGGTGTGTGGGGGCATGAAGGCTGATTTCATTCCTCTGGAAGTTTTTGGCACTTTGCTCTCATGAGCAAAAAGTAAGCTTTTGAAATGAGTTTACTCCAGGCACGGTGGACTCAAGGACTCGGTGCCCCAGCGCTACCGGCGCCGTTCCGGGGCGGGGCAGGCAAGGCGCCCCGGCTGGACCCCGCAGCCCCCGGCCGGGCCGCGCTCCCTGCCCGCTCCTCTCCCCGGGAGAGCTGCGACCCCGGCACGGCCGAGCGGAGCGGCAGGAGGGGAAACGCCACTGCTCGCCGGCTCCGGTTGCGGCTCACCTGGGTGTTACCAAGCCGGGGCTGCCTGCCTCCCCCAGCCCCGCTCCGCCAGCCCCGCTGCCAGCTCGGTCGCATGGTGCCATCTAGTGACCGCTGCGCCCACCGCCACCCACCGGCGCGGCACCGGCAGGCACCCATCGGCACCCACCGCACCGCACCGCACCAGCCCAGCCAGCCGGGCCCCGCCGCTTCCCCGCCGCGGCCCGGCCCTCCACGCCCCCCCCCGCAGCTTCTGCTGGGAAGGAAACCCATACAATGGCACCCTAAAATCAGGCAGCGAACAAGAGTCGTAAAGACATAAAAATTAAAAGGAAGGCCCCCAAATCTACCTTTATCTCCCTGAAAACGTAGACGCAAACACCCCTAGAAACTAGGTAGCATGGGAGGAGGGCAAAACAGCCCTGTACCACACTCAGCTTCTAGATAATGTGATTAGTTAGCAGTCCCAGAAACGCCCTAGTGCCAGAGCTAACCAGACTCAGAACAACTACCAATTACAAATCGCAAATTACAGATTACAAATTACAAATTACGAATTACAAATCAATATGGCCCAGGACTGACGCATGGGGTGGTTCAGATGGCAGTGTTGGTGCAGGCAAGAGTAACCGAGGATTTATTTGCAAAGTTGTAATGGTATGTTTATATAGCTCTGGCTAGATCAGTTAGTTTCTCGTAGAAACAAACTGTCCAAGGTAAGTTTTTCTAACCGGAGTTCATGAGCACTTTTGTGGTACGCTAAGTGATACAGAAGCCAAAGTACAGTCAACCAAAATATGTAAAACTTACGAGTAAGGCACCCAATAGTAGCCTACAAGTAATGCAACACTAATCGGGTAGGGAGGGTTGTTTATAATCTGTCTGGCTTTTTATACCTATAGGATTTACACTTTCAAGACACAATTCAAATGGTTATTTACTTTTAAATGAAGTGTTTGATTCTTATATATTCAAGTAGTTCTGGGGCTTTTTAAAAGCGAAAAAAAATCCCTTCACAATCACAGAATCAGAAGAGTTTGTAATACTTAGTTTGACTTAATAGATCAGGACTAGGGCAATCAAGTTGCTGTGCCCTTTTGTAGGAGTTTGAAATTATCCGTCCGTGACCCCACACATTCAGGAAAGCCTTTCAACTTGTTCTTCCATAAGCATCAAAATAGCCACACTTCACAGTAGTTTTCAATGAAGTTTACAGCATTTTTCTACTTGTCTGACTGTCAGCAGGCAGTATTCAGCCAGCAGCAGGCAAATACATTAAGAGAAAAAGGCAAAATTAGAGAGTCATGGAGAATTGAGAACTCAGCAGCTGTTTCCCCTTGAATTATCTACTTAGGAGTCCCTTCTCTGCATGCTTGACATGGGAACAAAAGAGGCTGCCGTCCCTCCTCCCAGCCGTGGCTGACAACCTATGACAGACTATCTGGCAAGCTGCAGATCCATTACTGGCTTACTGGGAGGGCTCAGGAGACATCTATGATGCCACTTTCAGGCAGGGCCCTACACCTGCTAAAAGGCTGGATAATTCCCATTCGGGCTCCTTGGTGAAATGCCCTCTTGGGGTTTCTGTATGTTTTATTTAGTATTTTCATGTCAAGTTGCTCAAGTGACTGTACAAGGACATGAAGCATGTCTCTATCTCTTGAGGGACACATCTCCTGAGATCACCATTCAGGGCCCTTCAAGCTGTCCTGTCTTTCATACATAGCTCATGTCTCAGCTGGTGATGAAGGGTAACCTCTTTTGGCACTTTCTTCATCTGATCTGGACAACCCTGGAGTACGCATGAGTTAACTTCCAGCAGCTCTACATCCTGATTGACGCTTTGTTGCATCAGCTGGATCCTCCCCTCGAGATATGAAAGCCTTGTCACATGTTGACAGACCCTATTGTTCCACAGAGTAACCTGAGTTTTATTCTGAAAAAGATGCTTTGTCTTGGCCAGCATAATTAATGTGAGCAATGGCCTTTCTGGGTAAAACTCTAATATTCAAAGTTTTTCCAATGTTCCAAAGGCATCCAAAGTCATTTTCAGTTCTTAGCTTTGAAATTGGAAGAATATCCTTCTATGTGAAATGTTATTTTGTTGTTTGTAAGACCCACTTTGCAAGAACATAAAGAAAAGTGAACCAAGCTCTAATCATTAAGGTTGCTCAAGGATGACCATTCACTTGAGAAGAGAGGGGAACAACACAAAGTGTGAAAACATTCATCATTAGAAAACAGAGAAGATTACAGATCATGGAAATCACCAACCATGCAAAAAAAGAAGTCCAACTAGGACTGTTTTTTCACTTTTAACCATCTGACAGACTTGCATGCAGAAAATAACGGCACATTTTGCATGGTATAGCTCACTTGGCCCAGTGATGGTGTTTGGGCCCTGCAGCAGAAATCACATAGTTTGACTGGGAATATGAGTAGAAGACATCTTCCCTGGCTGCCCACAGGAGGACAGTGCTGGTCATGCAGACAGCCAAAAACCTGACAGTAAAACAGCCTGCAAAGAGCCGCTACCTGGCAAAGTTGGGCTACTGTCGTATTCACAGCTGAACAGCAGATAGAATAGCAAGCGATGTGCCAGAAAATAAGGATTCTGCTTCTCCAAATATATTTACACCCAGAAGAGCACAGAAAAAGCAGGCAAGAGCAAAACAAACTAAGCAGACAGCCTACACTAACAATGACACAAGAGGTATACTCAGGTGAGTGTCTTTAAGTGCAACCAAATAGTCACACAAAACAACCACATGTTAATTTTCAGTCCCCCAAGCATTTTGTTATTACTATTTTAAAGTGTTTCAACCTTGCCACCAGGGATTCAGAAGGATAAGTCAAGTATCTAGGCCTAAGTTTCCAGAAGTGTTTCTGATTTTGGTTTGCTCAATTTTTAGATATCCCTATATGAGGGCCTGATAAGGTCTTAAGCACCGTTGGACTCAACAGAAAAAAGACCTGAGTCAAAAAAACAACTGTGGATATATGCACGCAGTCACCATCAGAGATGACTAAATTACCTGTGCCCGCAATTACCTCAGCACTAAACTACGCTGAGAAGAACTGATGATGATGTTTAAACACCCTGAAACACACAGTTCCAGCAAATGAGCCCACTTAAAACTCATTCTACTAAATTCAAGCCCAGGTGATAGATTATAAAAAAAAAGCAAATAATCCCAATCTACCTACTTTCCAACAGCAAACAGGGAGGGCTGGAGTTCCCCTCCAGCTTGTGCACTGTACCATTTTCCTCCAACAGTTCACCCCAGAGACATCTGGCCTTCTTTCTACCTTTCTTTTGTGTGTGTTCTTCATGTTCAGATGAAATGTCAGTCTCCTATTTAATGCAAGTTTATGCAAGATGAACCTTTCAGTTAACTACACAACATTTGAAAAGGAGGATTCCAGGTTCTCGTCCTAGGTGCCCCCCCACACACACTTATTTAATCAAGTCTGTAAAAAGAAAGTTCACAATGTGATAACTATGTTCATTTTGGTCACACCCCACCCAACCATATGCTGTTGTTTTTTAGCACACATGGAATTTTTGCACGCTAGCAATATGTTGGAGCTTTTTGGGTTTTAAGTGCTGAAATTAAATTACTTCTGGTGTGAAAACTGAAACCACCTCCAGCAACATGCAAGAATTTCTGAAGTTGTTGCAGATTCCACAATATTTTGTGTGTGGAACAGAGGAAGTGTACCTCTTCTTTCCTGCTTTCTTAAATCAGTTTACAACACAGAGGTACTTCGGCTAACTCGCTTAGGACACATTTATACAGCATATTGCAGTGTGGCATGAGCATGGTGCAGCTTCAGGAGTAATTAGTCTTGTTGAAGGCAAGCAGACAAAGACAAAGCAGTAACATAACAACATTTTGCTCAAGATTGTTTGATTAAAACATACAAGCAGAAAACACGGACAGCTACAAGTTGTTTATTCAAATCTCCCGAATTGCTTGTTTGTTTTGCATGAATAAGGTAATGCATGATGAAAGCATCAAAAGAAACTCTGGGGTTTTCAGTGAACCAGCTAGAGTTTGAACACATCCTTATATAATTCAAAGAAGGAGGAAGCGGAACTAGCATTGCAGTTCACTCCTCCTTCAGATGCCAAGTTTTCAGTATCCAAAGACATTAATAAGTCATTGCTTATTGCAAGTGGCTGCATGTTTAGCTTAAAGATACTAATTTCTCTTCAAACTTGGAACCTATAAAATGACATTTAAGTAATTTTTTTAATATATTTTGCATACTTTGATAGCAGGAAAAAACTTCTGAATTATGGAGCTGCTTCTACTGGGCCTGGTATGTATTTGCTACATAGAAAATATATTTCGTTGTTCCGTTTAAATTTTTTAGACATTCAGTTGTACCATATTCAGATAACTTACTATTTATAGGTCAAATTACACATATCCAAAAATCTTATCGTCTTTATTGTACTTACCCACAATACCACCACAGAGATGCATTTAACAAGTACTCTAGGACAGAAAAAGAAACAGAAAAAGAGCTTCCAGTTTCCTGAGCTGACTAAGTCTGGACCAGTCTTTCCTCCAGGTAAAAGACATGTTTCACTAGGAGGCTTCCACAGAGCTCAGCTTCTAACATGCAGAGAAAAAAGATTTTGTCTCATAAGGCAGCAGTTCCTCTCCTTTGAGTCCACCCATCTTGAGTTGCACAGGAACATCCCTCTTCTTCTGCCACCTCAACTCCTCCCTTTCTTCCTCCTCCATCTTTGATTCCCACCGTCACCAGAAAGAGCACCTTGATATTGCCACCGAAAGAGACTTGAAACATTTCCCCAGCCTCTCCCAGCCAAAAGCCAGCTAACCTACTCATTAAATAATCCTGTTCGACAAAAGAAGGCATGTTTCATTCACCCTCCCTCAGAGTCCTCTCCGAATAATGGGCTGCTCTATGAAATACGGATTTCTACCTCAGTCAATGAAATAGGGATTTCTACCTCTCCCCTGCTGCTCTCCCTTGTCCTGCTGGATACACAAGACCCAACTTCTCTTCCTTCCATCCCTTCACTGTGAGACCTGCAGCAAGCGAGGAGGCTGCTTAATTTCTCATTTCCTTTGGTTGCGATGCCCCCTCTCTTCCCTTCAGTAAGTCCTTTTCTCCTACCTTGTTTAGCTTCATACACCTAAAAGCTTCTGAGCTTTAATATAGCAGTATTCTTGACCCAGCCAACAGCCAGGGTCCTGCTATACTAAGCACTTCACAAATTTATAGAGAGATGGTCTTTCCAATGTCAGCCATCACAGAGCTGACCCTCGGGCACCCCACATGGACAAGGTTTCCACTCTGCTCACAAGCCCAACAGAGCTCCCCGCAAAAGCCAGCCAGATTGCAAGGAGTCAGTATCAGTGCTGTTATTATATTTCTTCTTGAGTTTTTATCAATTACCATCACTATATTACTGTTTATTAGAAATATTTGTCTTCTTGTTTGGTTGTTTTTTTCTGCCTTAGCGATACACCATACTGTAAAATACAATATTTTTGAAGATTTGTGAAAATATTATTTTAAAAAATCATATTTTTAGAATTCACAAATGGGAATTGCCTTGAAATCATCCAAACAGCAACAATGGAAAAAAGACAAGAAAATCAGCCTGAATGTAGAACCACGGTGTTTGGCTAAAGAGGGTTCAGTAACTGACATCGCACAAACCTAAGTCTTTGGCACTGTATGGCGTTGTATTATTTGTACTATCTATACTTTAAAGAATCAGCAACAAGGGAAATGTTTCATGGGAAATTCCGATAATAATTCTAAGCCAAATCTCATTTTCATTATGTTTGGATCTCTTTTGTCTTTCTTTCCGTAATGGTTCAAGCACTGAAGCATTCCTTGATTGAACACTCTCAAAAAGTGTATTTTAAATTGGGAATACTTACACTTCAATGAAAGTGGAATTAAGAATTTTTTTTAGTCAAATTTCCAGTTGCCATACTGAGTCAAAAAATACAGAATCATTTGCAGTACATAGACAAACTATGAACTGAAAAATAAAAAAAAAAAGGGAAAAAAAAATTTGTATCTTTTGGGAGCTATTCACAAAGTGCTTAGGGTAGGTAAGGGGAAGTGTCATTTTCACCAGCCCTAAAAAATGCAATATGCTCCAGGTAAAACTTCCATCCCCCTCTGCGGAGTGTGATTTTTTTTTTTTTTTAAGAAGACATATAAACACTTTCCTCCTCCAAAACAAACCTTAAATCAAAGCTTCCTCCCAGAAGCTCAGATATTCCTTGTATAAGCTTCAAACACACACAGCTGTATGTTCTTTAGCACAAAGACTCACAACAGCCTCTTTTAGTATTCCCCTATCATCATAAACCAGCAGGCATCAGTATGCGGCTCTGGACAGGTTGGTAACACCTGCTTAGGAGGGTCAGGAAAATTCTGGCGTCCTTTTCCACTCCCAGAAAAACTCAAGCATGGGTCTGAAGTGTTTTGCAGACCCTGAAACATTATTTTATTGGATTCTAAATATAAATGTTTATTATGATTTGTAGTTTCAAGCAAGCAGCATTCTGCATTGGCGTGTTACAGAGCCAAAGGAAGGCCTACTGATGATACGGCATGATATCTTTCCTCCATTTGAATGTTCAGAACTACCTTTGGACAATTAGACATAAGACTGTATTTCCTAAATTTGCATAAAATGAGAATCACACAGATGGACAACACATGCTTCCCATAAGTCCAGTGTGAAAATTACTCTATCACTTGTCGTTGTACCCAATCTTTCCACATTTCTGGCAATTCACATCTTAAACAAACAAGAATTGTGACAAGCAAAACAGATGGTCTCTCCTTCTCCTTTCTAAAAAGTTCCAAAGGCACATTTCCCAAAATTCTTGCTTTATAATGGTGCTGTTCTACTTGTCACAGCAGTTTTGAAAGAACTTTCAGTAATACACAAATAGCAGGCCTAAGCCTCTTTTAGACCAAGGTCCTGGAAAACCTGCCTGTGAATGCAAATGATCCATGCAGGGAATGAGCTAAAGCCCCCAGATATTCTGGGTGAATTTAAAGAGGTGTCAGTCAAGCCATTTAAAACAGGTTGTTATTCAAAGGCTAAAAGGCAAATTCTGTTTCCTTCTCCATTTATAAACTAGATTATTAATTGATGTTTGGTGTCAGCTTGTTATTCAGCATGTGGGAGCTTACTACATATTTGCTAAGGAAAAAATGTCCTGCAACAAAGGGCGCTCCTAATCAGTGGCACGAGCCTCTTCATTGGGAGCGTTCACAAAGGATACAGAGCTA
Source organism: Balaeniceps rex (assembly GCA_013401315.1). NCBI lineage: Eukaryota > Metazoa > Chordata > Aves > Pelecaniformes > Balaenicipitidae > Balaeniceps > Balaeniceps rex. The sequence goes on along the minus strand of VYZW01040143.1, from coordinate 39,316 downwards.
AGAATGCCTTTGCCTCCCATTGTGGCCTTACAACATACCAACCTTCGCATTTCTCTTTTCTCTCCACCCCATGTGGTCTTCTGCTCAAATGTGCAAACTATGTCTACAGGTACCCCTCGCCTACACAGCAGGAGGTGTGCAGTGTTTAGAGAGATGGGATAGGCAAATGCACCTTGCAAGGGTTATGGAGTCATGGACCACCACATGGCAGTAACTTATGAATGAGCTGATGATGGGCAGTCAGGTGTGGAGAAATCTTCGAGGAACCTATGAACAAAGCCCTCAGAAGAGAATGAAAGGTAAGCAACAGCAATACAAAAGAAGCTGAAAAAATATGACCGAGAGTGCAACCCGGTTCTGTCTCTAAACAACACAGCCTGAAAAAACAACCCCTTACTTCACAAGAAACAAGTATTAATAAACTATACAGCCATCTTGCCAGTAACCTCCTCAGGCTTTGCAACACTCTTTCAGCCCATACAACTACATGTATACTTTTTGTAGGCATAGAAATGAATAGACTTACAAGAGAATCTATCGTATCTTTTCATTGCTCCACATGAGCAAGCAGGAGTAAGAAGTCCTTGATTAAGGTATTGCTGAAGGAATAGTAAGTGTGCATCCCCTCAGAAAACGAGACACGAGCCTGGTTCTCCTCTTGCTGCGTGTGTTCTCCCACCATTAGTCTATCTTAGAAAAGGTGGGGAATCATTACCACTCTCTAAAAAGAAAGCAACTGTTGTCAGCTGCACTTTGAGAGAAGTCTGATACTGTCAGAGCATATCAGGTGACGTCTGAAAACACCTACTTAAGGAGCCCCTCAGCTGAGTTAGAGGAGGAAAATCTATTTACTAAACACCATAAGGTGATGGAGAGGCCTGTGGCAGCCCTCGCCACATACAGAGAGGCAGCTCCAGGACCCTCTAGGTAGCAGGTTGGCAGATGTTTTTTTCCAGACTCAATTTCAGGCTCATGTGCCTCAGGGGCTGTCTTAGGTGTCCCACTCTGGCTCTAAGCCTTGTTTACAGAGGGTGTATTTAATCCCCTACCCAGAAGACACAGGGATGGCTACATATTCTGTATTACCCTGCAAGTGTGCACCCTTTGTATGTCAGTCTTGGATGTGTGCATTTCTCAGTAAAAGTTTTACACGTAAATTCAGACGCTTCTGTATATGAACAGCAAACAGTAGAAGTGCATACTTAACAGCAGCAAGTGCTAGTGAAAGTTTTCTTGTATCTGTAAGCCACCTAAGTCACTGAAGTTAGCTCCATAATTAACAGACTGGATGGTGCCTAAGGCTGCTTTGCTGGTTGAAAAGAAAGAGAGAATACAGAGACTCTTACAGATGATCAGGATCTGCCACCCTCACTTACACTGGATATCATTTCACTGCCCAAACTATCTCTTCAGTTTTAGTTGACCAAGTCAAGACATCATTAAATCAGGTTGAGCAGTAATTTATGCCAAAAATACTCCCACTGGTACTACTGGACTATTTCTGGAATAAATTACTATTCATGTTTATCCCTGCTATTGTTCCCCTAAACAACAGAGAACACAGCAGGAGTAAGGGTCATTTCATATTAAAATGCATAACAAAGACAGGAAGTCTTTTCTGAAGTGTTTATAAACTTGTATCCAGAGACTGAGGTCTTCTATTTGACCATAAATCCAGTACATGTAATGAGTTTCCCCATTCCACCCACCCTGGCAATATGTTTTGATCCCAGTTTGAAGCAATCACTTCTGAAGCAAAGAGATCATTCAGTTTCTATACCCCCAGCTCATTGGAGTCTCTGCTTTACACGTGAAAACTACATCTACACTGCAGAGTCAGAACAAACTTTGCTTCAGCTGCATTTAAAAGTAGATGAGGCATCTCTGTAGCACACCTAGAGAACAGATATCTTCTAAGAAAGGAAGTTTATCTAAATATGAACAATTTTTTTTTTCTGATGAGAAACCTTTTTCTAGTTTCAAAGCCAAAACACAGAGTTCATTTTGCATGTCACAAATGGACCTGGACTGCAAAGTGAGGGAACAATAAAAGACCTGCTAGTAAATAGTACATATAAATTATCAGCTGAGCATTTCCTTCCAGGGACATGTGTCCCTCCATTATCATCAACACAAGCAGAAGTGTAATTACTCCACACAACCTCTGCCTCTCAAAAAACAAATACTTCTGAAGTGGAAGCTTGAAGGCAAAAAGCAGGGAGATTCCTGGCAACACCTATGCCACTTGCCATGTTACCTTCTGGTGACTGAAACTCCTGATGCAAGAGCATCGTCCCTAACTTCAAAAGCTGTGTGTTCCTCCTGATACACATGCAGGAATCTGCCTGTCTTGAGGGACCCAAGGGCATTGCACAGAGAAGAAACAGCATAGGCCAAGTTCTTTAAAACTAATCGCCACAGACTGGCAAATTTTTGGCCTGCAGCCACCCCCAGCAGCCATTCAAAAATGCCAGGTGGCTCCGTCTTGCCAGCGAGATGATTTGGCAGAGATTTTGAAATGAAGCAATTTAAAGTGAAAATCATCTGCCCTTTCCAAACAGAACTGTCTCAAACATTTGATTAGATTTCAATCCAAAATAGATATTTTTCTGTTCAAATTAACTGACTGCAAAATAAGCCATTTTTGTCCTAGCCTGTCTGGCTGATCATGCCTCATAAAGACTTTGTGGTATTTCTGCATGTTACCTTTGCTCAGGCGTGGGCTCTATTATGGAAACTGGCAGGATATGTTGTAAATGGGAATTAGATTTTGATAATCTCAGTAAATAGGAACTTCATATTAATAAAAACTCTTGTGAGCCACAATGCACATCCGCCCACAGCTTCTTGACACATGGTATCTCACTTTCAGCAGCAAGACTTACTAGGAGGAAAAAAACTAATCCTGGCTGCTGAATGTGAGAAGAGGTAGTTGAGGGGCTGTTAACAGATTTATATTTGTTTATAAAATATTGAATAGTCAAAACTGAACCTGAGCTAGTTTTATAAATTTTCTGATCTCAGAAAGATTTCCAATCTTGAAATTGCTCTAAGTTCTTATTTTTGTGGGTTTTAGCATCAAATCATTTCATTCCCAAGTTGAAGACAACTTTTTGCTTGGGAATTTGATTTTATTTACACCACAAAGAATTTAAAAGTTTCAAAAATCAACATCCAGGCACATTTTAATTGGCTTGACATTAACTGCTTTTGTTTGCTTTTCTGGGTTGGTTTGTTGACCAGCTGAGGAAGATTGAATGGGAGCAAGTGAAAATTTTCAAAGGTACAGCTTTTTATCACAGTTTAAACTTTGAAAAAACTTTCACAAGATGAGAAGACAATTTCCTAGACTGTTCTAGACAAGGACATTCTGAAGAGATGCAGAATTTTTTTTCTAAAGGAAATGGTCTTGGAGGGAAACCTAGCTCTGATCCGCAAGTCATTCCTGAAACTCCTCTGCAAGAGGGAAGCTCAGCAGCAACTCAGAGCTATTCAGGGTACCTGGTATGGAGGGAGGGAGGGGAGATGAGCAGGAAACAGGCTTAGGCTGGGAACAGACTTAGGCTGGACACTTCTGGATTTCATGCGTTTAATCCCCTCTCCTGGGACTCTGATGATGTGACTGAGACACAGTGTCCCGTGTCCAGAGTCCACTGACCCAAAAAGTTATACCATTTGACAGAAGAAACAATTGTTGTTGTTTCCTGGATGTTAGCTAGTTACACAGCAAAGAAAATACTTCCAAAGGTAAAAAGTTTGTCCAGAAAGCAGAAATTGTAACCCTTCAAACTGCTGGTAAGTGAAATTTAAAGAGACGCAAACCTGACAGTGTTCGAGAGGAGCAATGACAGGATTCTTTCTATATACTCCCTGCTCACCCCTGTAACTTGTAATATACAAGAAGGACTTTTAAAATTACCACCATAGCTTGAGACCCTGTTAATTACCACATACCCCAAAATTTCCAATTAAAAATATAGGAAGTCAAATAAAACCTGTAAGAGAATGTGCTCAGGGTAAATCAGTCCTGCTTCCAGCAGATGGCTGCCCGGACAGCAAGAGGCCAGTTGCTCCCCTCCTACAGCCAGCCGGCATCAGCTGTAAGGTACTAAATACCCTTCACCAGCGCTGGTTGGGTGTTACAAGGCATACAGCTTACCCCACAGTACAGTACCCCTCTCAGTGCCCAAGCTAATAGGATTTGCCGGAGGCTGCCAGCCCATTGGCAAGCAAGGTCACCTCATTGCCCTCTGGCTTGGTGCTTCAGCACCTCCGAGTGGGCTCTGCTGCCCACAGGTTATGCCAGAAGAGTCTGGCATGCACACCAAAAATGGCAGGGAGGAGATATAAATTCCCTGCCGTGGATCCCCCAGGATGTCCAACCACCATTGGCGCTCCAGCCACCCATCAAGCTTATTTCAAAGATGGCACAGTCACCCTTCCTATTTCCTACTACCTTCACAGCCCACCCTGCAGGAGGCTCCTCGCAAGCCCTCAGGTCTCGGGTAGTTCATTTCTAGTCTTGGCCACTTTTTCTCTTCCCTAAGAAGAAGTACTCTGCACATTTGTTGAACTCAGCCTCCTGCCTTTAACAGAGAGGCCCTGGGAGGAAAAATTGCAGGATTGTGATTGCAGGGCGCATCCTCCTGCCCCTCATGTTGGGTCACTCCTCCATCTTTGGGACTCAGTCATTATCACCTACCTTCTTACATCACAGTTCAGTAATGTCACTGTGCATACCTACATGAGGCAGTCACCCAAGTAGGTTAGACACAGCATAAGTGCTATACTTTTCTTGCTGCTTTTTTACATGCAGACATTTCAGAGCTGTAAGACAAGGCAGAGGGGATTGCAAGGCAGATTTTCTGTGTTCTTTTCTTACTGACCTTCCATGTAACCTCAGAAGAAGCCACTTCAGCTCCTCTACTCAGCTACCTACCTGTAAAACAGGGATAACCATACCTAGAGGATTCACTACGGGCTGAACATTATTAGGCATAATTCATGCTATTACAAGGAGCTTGTTGCAGTCCATAGTACCTAAGTATCAGAGATTTACATGGCTTTTCCCATGCTACAAGGCAAAAAGTATAATTGGTTCAACATCATCATCATGTTTTTCACAATTACTGTAAGATTGAAAAAACATCATTATAGGTATTTAAAGGCCAGTAGGGAGCTCTCTAGGCTTGTCCTCTTGCATAACAGTTTGTAAAGTTTTTTCCTAGTGATTCTTCTACCAAAATCACTCATCTGTGGTTTAGCTGTAGCAATTTTCATCCTTTTTGACTTGCGCTTTTCAAGGAGAGGTGCTAACTTCTGTCAAGCCTCCAGGCAATAAAGCTGCCTTTTTAAGCTCTTCTTTGAGATCTCTTAGAAATAGTCCATAGAGACCAACAGTCTCCTGATTAAATTGATTAGAGCTTATCGTGTTCAATGCTTCAACTATTTGCATTCCTGTCTCCAAAGAGCTATCTCTGCTCGCACAGATTCAGACAACCCTGCAGAGAGCAGCAGAACTTCTAGCCAGATGTGATGTTTAAGGGATGGGGGAGCTGGGGAAGGAAATTTTCCCCACCACCAGTTTAAGTGTGCCACCTCTGGACAGTGGTCTGGATCGCCTTTTCCAGACCACAAAAATCTTGAGATAAAGGTCAGTGGGGTCCAACAGGTTACAGACCCGAACAAAAAGCCAACTGCATCTGTGTAATACTGAGTCCTGCTTAGCCCAATCAGGAGCAAAATGCAAGCTTTCTATTATTAGAGCTATAGCCCATTGCTGAAAACAGACCTGATCCTGTGACGTCAGGCATTGCAATTCATTTTCAGATATTAAAAGTCTACATAATCTGTTTCTACCCTTGGACTACTGCTCTCCTTTCCATTGTACCTGTTGCAACCAGAGACATGTGAACTGCAGCACCACCCAAGTCAGAAGATGTGCTAGCAGGCAAGGCTTTTGCCATTAAGGCCCTGTTCCTGTCTAATTAAATTTTCTACTTTTCAGTCAATTATTTTGTCCATTTTAAGGTTTACATTTTGCCTCAGCTCCCCTCTCTATCTCAAAGAGAAAGAAGCTAGATAGTGCTGTGCACAGAGGGTCTATCTCTTTGCAGGGACTGCACAGGGTATTCTGGACTGTACCTTGCACTAAGCAACAAGTCTTTTACAAAGAGTGCCAAGGCAAAATGCAAACTGTCTTATAGAGTAGGAGGCCACAAAACCACCAGAATGAAGTAAGCACATTGAGCCTCCAGATGGGCGGCAGACTATAGGGAAAACTCTTCTCACCAGAAAGACAAACCTGTAGCCCAGCAGCATTTCTCTCTGTCCTCTCCTACTAGCTTGAAGCCTTGCAAGGCTTCAAGCTAGTAGAAGAGTTTTCCATATAGTCTGCCACACATCTGGAGGCTCAATGTGCTTCCTTCATTCTGGTGGTTTTGTGGCCTCCTGCTCTATAAGACAGTTTGCATTTTGCCTTGGCACTCTTTGTCATTATTACTTCTTGAGTGAAAACTCTAGGTTTTGTTATTAGAGCCTCATAATGGCATCTTACTCATACTTCTTGGAAGCAATGTGCCTTGGTGGGCAATTCTATAAGTGATCAGATTACAATGGAATAAAAAGTGATGAAAGTGCTGCATAAACCAGGTTAAAATCGAAGGCCTGCATTTCTAAAAGTGACTGGTCTAGCATTTGATATATGGGGAAAAGGAGAAAGGAAGAGAGAACCCTACCGACAAGAGCACTGTCAGAAACATTTGCTGTCTCTGGACAGTAAATTGACCAACACCCAGTTCTTAGGAAAGCAGAAGCTGCCTTCTCACAATTGGGCTGTGAGATTAAAAGTCGTGTTAAAAGAAAATTAAAATTAGAAATCCAAGCACTCAGTACTTTACAACAGGAAAAAAGCTGCCTGTCCAAATTCCATCCAACTGTTTTGTCTATAAGCATTGTGAGAAGATACACTCTATAGTGTGACATAGAGTACGTACTGTGACATGGCCACAGCATCATATCCCAGGCTCATTCAGTGTGCAAAATAGCTGATGTGCAAACTCTTATTCAACCTTTTTGTGTACCTTCTTTCAAGGGATGGTTCAGGTATTATTTGCAGTGCCACAGCCCAATGTTTTATCAAGTATGAAGTTATTCATCACCTCCTGGAAGTTTCTGTGATGATGTTATTTCACAACAACTGATCCGCAACCATTATGAATTTGTCTCTCCAGTATGCCCCAGAGATGAAAGCAAGGATGCTTCGCAGAAGGGAAGGTGAGGCACAGGGAATTTGGATCCAGTTTAGTTGATCGTCCTTCAGGTGGTTTTCCAAAGTGTTTAACTTTTTACAACATCATGTGGCAGAGAAACCTAGAACAATTTTCATATGTATAACTTCTAACACAGCTAACTATCATGTCCCCCACCCCTGCACTGCTCATATCTGCCCTGTGTCACCTGAGCTTATCCCTTTGCTCCTAGCCACAGTCATCATCATCATCTCCTTGTTGCAGGCTAGCTCAGATTTTCAGTCCCTACCAGCTCTTCCAGCCTCTGCCTTTCTACCATTTCTTCTGCAATCCAGTGTGACAGATCCCTCTGTTTGCCATGCAGACACATTGAGGGGAAACACCAAGAGAGCAAGACCAGGTGTGTAAGTTCAGCACCTATGACCAGCTGAAAGTCAGAGTTTTGTAATGAAAATTGTTAAAGAATCTGAAGTAGACAGTATTGCTAGCAGCCCTGTCTTTAACGGGTACAGTGGTGGCTGCCACAACTGCGCCTTTTCATTTTAACACAAAGATGACAATTGTCTCATTGTTAATAAGCATTTGCTTCAATTATATCTTGTGACAATGGGTTCCCCAAGTTAGCAACAATAGTGCCACAAGGTCTGGTCTATGCTTCAATGTTTCGTCTATGTAGTTGCAATAGTTGAAAGTTGAGAGGAAAAGGAAACAGAATGTGCTAGCAAAGAAGTTACTGCTTGTTTAAATTGTGTCTCCACCAAGAGAGCTCGCAAAGCTCCCTACAAGCCTTTCTATTAGAGGTGCATCCCTTAGCACATTACAGAGAGTTACCAAGCAGTGCAGGGTTTCCTCATCTCACAGTCCCAGAATAATAAACCCCAGAATAATCCTGAAAAGCAGTTTATGGTCATGTCTATCCTCTGCTTTTGAGGAAGAACAAACAGCATGTAACAGCTACACCAGAACAGGATTTGAACTGCCTGCATAACTTCTTATCAGTAAAATACAACTTTCTTCTGTGCTGTGCCACCAGTAAATCACATAGCAAGGCACTCCTTTTTGTAGCATGTGTTGTAAAGCTTTCCTTTTAGCAAGCTCAAATTTCTTCTCTTTCGGTCTCAGTGATGGAATTTCACCTGTTAAATAATCAGGATCTTTTTCTGGTTAAAGCAGGGCCAGGAAGATCTGTGCTGCAGAGGGAAAGGGATGAAACTAAATAGCTAAACAAATTACGTCCAAAAATTATTCAGTGTCTGACACTCAGTGGTCAAAATCTAGTACTGCAGTTACAATCCAGCTACAGAAATCAGTACTGCCTTAAAAGTAAGCCAGTTCATTTTTGAACCCATTCGATACACCAATAGAAATATTAAAGGACACATCATCTGCCATTTTAGTATTTTATTAGCACGTGGTTTTAAGTCATGGGATCAACACAGTGAGAATTAAAACCAGGGTTTTAATTACAGGTAATTGAACCTGAATAGAGGGCACAAAATATAAACACTATTATTTAATTATTTCAGAGTTAATGAAATAATTTCCATCTGGTCATAAACTACTGAGAACAGATATTTTTTCCACATTTTTGTGTCTTGAAAAATACCAGTTACACTACTGGCATATTTTAATAAAACTCAGTGGCGGGTTAAACCTACTCCTTTGGGAAATTTTAGGAAAAAAAATACTAAAATGTAAATTTAATCCCTCAAAAAAATTACCTACATGCAATCACTGAAGTAATCTTAATTCAAAATAAGCCATTAAGTAACAATAGATACAACTAAGAATTACTAGTACACTTCATAAAGATATTTAACT
>VYZW01040143.1:0-14670 GCA_013401315.1 Balaeniceps rex | reverse complement strand
GCCTTTTTTGCTCCTTCACCTCCTTCAGGAATAAAAAGAGGAATGTACTCAAGACGAAGGAACATGTCCAACTATACTCAATCCAAGCCTGCTGAGGAGTAGATCTACTCAAACTGCAACTGAAACACAAATTTTAACACAGCTTCTTCCATAAGTCTTATTCAAACTGGGGAGTGTTCACAGTATATATTACAATTGTTAAAAATTACAACACACTCTTCAAGAACTAGTTTATTGTGCAAGTTCCCTAGTTTCTCTGGTGTTTGCACTGGTGGTGTTGAACTCCACCATTCAAAGAACCCAACAGAAAGCCACAGAATGCACAAGCTTGAGGGTTTCAGAGGATGTCCTGCATGCGTAAGAAAGTGTACACAGTATGGCTGGGAAAGGAAATTCAGTGTTTTTTCTTCCATCTTATTTTTGTGATTCCAGCATGAGGGGAGCAAGATTTTCATACAGGAAGCATTAGGGGGTTAAAGTGATCTCTTCCATCTTTATTTGTACTATTTGTAGCATACTTATCTCTTTCCACTCCTTCCTAATGCTACAGATTTACAGTGCCAATAAAAGTAATGAATGACCTGAATTCACTTCTAAATCCCAAGAAACTTGAACAGCCTGTATCCACCGAAATAATACTGTTATTGCAACAGCTTTGGATAATAAACTCCTAACTGGACTGACAGAAGTCTAGTCTTTGTTGAATACCTCCTCTAATCATCGCAATACAGAACAAGCTGTTTACTTTAATGTTTATTTTCTTGAAACACAACAAGACTTCATTGTTGGAATTACTGCATAAATATGGAGCTGAGAAATAGTCACTGGTGAACATTATTCATGGATGTAGAGGTCTTAAATGATTCAGACTCTGATTCACTCACATCCTCAATAATTATCACCACAAAAGGGAACACATTTTAAAGAACAGGATGTGAAATTAATGTTCTGAAGAATTTGTAAAACAAAACCTCTGCAGATTTTTTTTCAAGTTCACTATGAATTGTTACTGACTTCTAATAGCTCAATCAGGAGTCTTTCATACTTAAACAACCGTGGTACCTGGATTTTTTTTCATGGTAAAAGCAAAAGAGAATGGTTAGGTAACTGGAAACTTTTAGAATGACTTTTGGTCAGTTTGTACCCATTAATGCTGCGCTTCTGCTTTCATGAGAAAATATGGGGTTTAAGTCACTGGATTATTTTGTAGAAAGATGAGCAACTCTGTCAAAATCCATAAGAGTCTTCACTCAGCACTGAACCAAAGCCTTTGGGAGATTTACTGTAAAAATCTTTGGGACATCTATTTGAAAATTAGGAATAGTTTTTTCCTTCTGTTCTTATAGGACTTTAATCAGCCCTATAAGAGAAATTTAAAATGTCTTTAAAAACTCCATTACGTGAAGCCTAGAGAGCAGCAAACCTGAGATTTGGGTTAGGTAACTGACAAACATTTCTGTCCTCAGGCATGGCAAAGATGTTCCACAAAGATTAGCTCAAGAACTCTTTGGAAGTCTTAGATATTGGAACAAACATTATGTGTTGCAGTCTTGTCTCAGAATCCCTGACTTTGTTAATTAACTGTACCATGTGGCATTATGTTTCTTTGCCATGTGGTGTTTTTCTACCTTTGGTTTTCAGTCATGCAATCAAGAGTGTCTCCAATACCAGGTGATGTAAATCAACCACACAGCAAAAGGTAATTTAAGAGAATTCTTTGTATGAACTACTTGATGAATATTCCTGAATAACAAATACAGTTGTGCAGATGAAAATCAGATCACAAACCATTCATGGGCGGAGAAAGGGGCTAATACTTGGACAAACACTATCAGGTAATATTTATTCAGTTTTAACTTCGGTGTTCATTTGAACCTTTGAATGCCTATAAAATCTGAAGATGTTTTCTCAATCTTCTTGAGGTGTGCACAGGTCTAATGGAGTGATGCTATAATTAAGGTTTGCCTCATAACTATAAGACATTAATCTAAATAACAAAGTAACTATCTGGTATTTTTTGATATTTGCCTGAATCACCAGGAAAACAGCAACAAGTCCTTTTATTTATGGCTTGTAAAATGCTTTGAGCAGCAGATTGGACTAGATGACCTCCAGGTGTCCTTTCCAACCTGCATGATACTTTGATTCTATTTCCAGAGAAATCATGAGGTATGTAATAGTGTACATCTTGCACCTAGATCAACATTTGCACAGAAACCTTAGGTGTCCTTCCCTAGGTTTAATAATGTTCTACCTGATTTGCACAGGTTGTATAATCATAGAAAATAGGGCTAAAAGAAGAAGGTGCATGTAGTCCATCTCCCTTGTCTGGGTCTATCTAGTCCATGATAATCATTTCATTATGAGGCGGGCATCTATAATAATTCAATAATGCAAGTTCTGTTAGTGCCACAGGACTCCAAATGGGCAATTAAAGAGAAAGTTTATTCCATGTAGAAAATATATCCACTAAATTTCATACATTTGGCAGTATACATCTTGATTATAAAAAGCTCGGGATGATACAAGATTAATTTATTCACTAAAGATTATTCACTAGGAACTATCCTATCACCATTCAAGAGCAATAACACTACAGCTACTTTCATTGAGTGGATAGAAATTTCTGATGACTGAAAACGCGTTGGTTTTGGGTGGGTTTGGTTTGTTGGGGTTTTTTTGCTTTGAGAACATAGTCAAAACAGAGGACAGAAGATATATGTCATGATAAAGAACGAGGCAAAAGAGCAAGAATACATAAGGCTGGAATGCAAGAAATGGAAAAGAAAACAGTTGCAGCAGTTCAGGGGAGAAAAGTGGTAAGGGAAAACAAGAGATTATAATGAGGCTCAGGTAAAAAAGGGTTGTGAAACACTTGAACTAATAGATGTAAAAAAGACTGTGCTAAATCTTTGGCAAAACATCCAGTCATTCCAGCATGTCTAGTCATGAGAGAGTAAAAAATCATAAATTGTCTTATACAGATATATGAATTCTGTAATTTAAGATATTTCAGTAAATTTTTTTTTAAAGCTTTGGTTTCAGCCACAGGGCTTCGGTTTGTTTTGGGTTTTTTTTAGGTTTTCTAGGGCTGGCACATCACTGGAACAATGGATCCTTCCTGAGTGCATCTGTGTGTTTTAACATTGTGTTCAGATGCAGGCAGATGTCATCTGTCATCCTGCTATCTATCAAGGCAGACAACACACAGGAAGATGTGAAAAGCTCAAAAATTACAGAGTGAACAGTATTGCCCAGCTTCAGTTCTTCACCAAAAACATAAGCTATCACTTTCTCCTGTTTTAGCTCCCTCTTACCAATCCAAGGACTCTTTGTTTTGTATGAAGCATACAAATGTGTTGAATTTGAAAGCTATTCTAAATAGCAATTCTGCTTCTAAACTTCTTGGTCTCATCACATTTTGAAAATAAAATATATACAGTCTGCAGCCACTCTTCCAGGGATTAGAGAAAGGATAAACATTCAGAGAACATGGGAGACTTCTCTGAAAATCCTGTCAACTTGTTCATGGATATTTTTAAATTCAATTCAGATTCATTGTTTTGAAAGACCCTAATTTTTTTGTTTGCACATAACTGTTGCCTTTATGCATGCTTCTATTTTAAACAAAACTGCAATGGATCGATAGCCATAAGGTTTAACAGATTCCTAACAAGAAGATACGCATTCTGTATTTTTATCCAAAATTCCCAATCTGAGTACATCCAGAAATGATGAACATCGGCCAAGTTTCCCGAACCAGAATTGCAGACCTGAACATTATCTAAAGTTAGATTGTCACGCTATATTCACTACCCAGATCTTGTCATCTTCTTCTCTCTCTTCCTATTCTGAGGTAGTCAAACAGTAATTCCAAATCTAAACTGTTAGTAGGGAAAGTGTGGAATTTGCATCCAATACCACAATTCAATTCTTCTTTGCGTAATGTCAGAAATTTGCATCTAGAAAACGTGGACTTAGAAAAAAGTGAAGATTTTGTCTGTGAAGGATCTTCAGCCTAAAATGTTGATCCTTAAGTGAGTTAGTTGCCCATCTCTTCAGAGATCACGGAAGAACCCTGGACTTGTATTATTTGCTCAGTTAACATAAATTGGAGTATTTTATTCAATTTGTTTGAAATCAGTCTTACCGAGGTGAAATGTGCCACTGATAAAAAAGGAGGTCAGTGGATAAGAGGAAAGAGAAATCAAACTGAACAACACACTAATCCAAGCTCTCCTCTGAAAAGTATATTTAAACTAGACCTATCTACAATCATATGACAATTTCTGTTGTTACTGAACATTCACACGTCCTATTTTGTCAGTAAAATAGCAGCAAATAGGAGCTTCCCCTGGTTTTCACATCTCTCTCATACCTAACAAGTCTGAGGGCTGCTTTTTCCTTCCCACCACCACCCAGGACCGCTCTCCACACAAGCAGGTTGTTCTGCCTCTCTAAGTTGGTACAAAACTTGGGCTGTCAAGTTCTCTTCCACCGGTTTCTTCAGCTGACAGTCTTTCAGCTACGATTCAGCCTCTAGCAGATGAACTCAGATTTGCCTGGAACTTACCTCCTGATTTATACTATCTGTATTGTTTTTTTTTTTTTTTAAAATTGATAGAATTTGAGGTAAAGTTTTCAGAAGGGATCTGTACGGTGGGACAGCTGATGCTACCGTCGTTACTCTCCGTGTGACAGTTTGTGCCTCACTCAGCCTTAGATAATTTTCTTCCACAAAGCTGCACCTAACAATTACTTTTGGTGTCTGTTGCAGAGCTGTCAGCACCGCATCAGCTGTCAGGAGGCTGAATTTCACTCCATCTGTGCCTTATCCCCACGGCCCTGACTGACAGGCATCCTGCGGTGTGCGCATCTGACTGCCCCAGTGTGCCGCCAGCCCACTCCTCCCTGTGGATCAGGCTCGCACCCTGGAGGGGTTAAGCTGTGCTCCCTCCCAGGACTGCCAGGTAATGGGAAAATGCAGGTTGCAGTGAGGGTCAGCAGTGCGGAGAAGGACAGAGCAGCACATGGCAGTGACAGAGGATCTTCTTCTGCTCCTAGACCCCTCTGTACCGGCTCCCCCATTCCTCCCCACGTGACTTCTTCCCAGGATTAAACCCGCTTGCTACCTCAGCTGTGTTAATCAGCAGCATTTTGTAATGGCAATGCTTGCCCCAAAAGCAACCCTGCCTCCAAGGCACACAGAGCGGAGGGACGTGCGTGCTTCTTCGGTTCAGCACAGATCGATGAACTGAAATGATGTTACTGCAAAGAGGGAAGCCCCAGCCGTCTGAAGCACAGGGAGCCCAAAACTTCAGAACAGAAACAGCTCTGAGTTTCATTCATTACATGTTTCTTTTCAGGCCCTTCCTGCTCTGAATCCCTGCACCTTTTCACAGCTGTCAGTGTTGTCTTGCTCTCACCCACTTTTGTTCCCCTCTTGCTTTGTCACCTCAGGAACACGTGCTGCTGCACAGAAATGTCTGGGCGCTTCAGATCCACAGCTCAGGCTGCAGAAAGGAGTTAGCGGAAAGTGTGCTCCCCCTGTGCCTGTGAGTGACATGAACGCCACCCAGACATGCACAGCACCGGCTGCATAGGCCGTATCCACACACTGGCTGCTTTCTCAGGCAAGGGGGAAAGAAGGTTCCCTCCACGCAGTGCCGCTGCTTTCCTGCCTGAGCATCTCTTGCACCCAAGGGAGTGCATCCAGCTCATGTGAGAGATGCCACACGTCCAACCAGAGGTCCACAGTGCTCATCTTTGTCCCTCTCTCACACTGGCAAGCTAATGCTGTGAGGACAAAGCACCTGGCCATGTCTTCCTCTCCACATTATCTTGAAGCTGTATATCATAGTGACATGATAGAATACATTTTTTCAGAAGTCATTTCAGCTTTTAAAAAGATCTAGTATTAAATGTGCAATGATACCACAATGAAGACAATACTCTAAATAAATGTATGTTGTTAACATTACAGTTAAATATTTCCCAGTAACCATTTCTGATATAGTCCAGTTCTTTGAAAAACTCTAACTACTTTGGTCTTTGAAATTAAAGAACATTCTTTTGCAACTCTACGGAAAGTATCTGTGGACTCTAAGTACTTCTTTGCACATAAAATCTTCAGTATCAAGTCCAGCTACATGTATAAAAAACTACCACACATTATTGGCTTCTCATGCAGACGACAGCCCAAAATGACCCTGCTGAGCCATGCTACCTGCGTGACTCAAGTGACTCCTGACTGTCTCAAGAAATGGGTGTTGCTATCTATTTTTCACAAGCAGGTTTCATTTGGCAGCTAACCAGACACAAAGTGAGATATTAAAAAAATAAACCATAGAAAATGACATAACAATGCTGCCAGCTTCTCTCCTTCATTTCTTTCTGCTACAATCTGAAGCCAAGATGCAAAAAAGGTTATTTTTCCTTTTCATTTTATATATATAAATGTATATATGCACACATACACAGAAACACACACTCCAATTTCTTTAAAGATTGTAAAATATCAGATTATTTCTGCAAGTTGATCATTAAGTACTTAAAAATAAAAAAATAGTAAGAGAGTAAATTTGTCTTCCACAGCACAGCTGAATTAAAAGACATGGGCAGCTCCTTCTCTAACCCCCTAAACTTCCTTGCCTTATTCTACACTAGCCTTGGAATTGTTGTTTCCCAAAAACAGCTCAGCTGTTATAAGAAAAGTAATAATTCTGTATTTCTGGATGTAATTTTGATGCAACTATTTCTGTAGTTGTTTGAAGTAACAGGAGAGGGCCCATTTTCTGCATTTAGTTACATTTGTTTATGATTTTCCTAAGAAAAGAATGACAGCAGCAATAAAAAAAATCATACTGGTGTTAAATGCTTTCATTATTTGGATTTTTTTATCTCTTTCTTTCAACTGAGAAAAGTAAGGCTAAAGTTGGGAAAAACATTGAGGAAAGCAAGAGGTTTTTTCTTAGTTTCTTTTTCTAGTGTACGTGAGTGGGTGTGCAAATTACCTCTCACTCTTCCTTAAATCACATTTTTTTCCTCTCCTCTAAATGCAATGGGAAAAACATTAAAACAACAGGTGGAAGGGGAGACATCAAATTACATTTTTTTCAAAGTTAAACAAGATTCACATTTGACTTCACATCACAAAATCTGCAGTGCAGTAGGGATGGAGACAGTTCACACATTGGACAGGACCAGGACAAGCCAAAGCTGGGCAGGTGCAGTCAAATCATGTAAAACAGAATGGCTTTGCTACCCTGGGTCATGATGCCTCCTGGAGGCAGGTCCACCATGCAGGATCACAGCTAGAAAAAAAGGCCCAGACTTGCCAGCTGTAGTACTCTGACTCTGGTACAAGAGGGTGAAGAGCAGAGAAGTCACAAGAGTGCCCTGGTGCGATAGCAGGAGAAGAACCTAAAGCTGCTGAGAAATCCACACTTGATCCACAGGTGAAGGGCTGAATGATTATTTTCACCTTAAAAGAGAGCAGCCGCAATGGAAAATGCTCTGGGCCCTCCAGGTTTTTTGGGAAAAAAACGAAACAAACAAACATGCAACCTGTTTGCAGCAGCCCTTTGGCAAATAAAACATTCTCAGTGTGAACTAGGGCTTGTCTGGGCAGCTGAGCTACTGTTGACAGTGAGGTGGAAGTCGTTCTTGGTCCATGCCACTTTCCCAGCTCTTGCACATCTTAATACCTGGCTTTTACAGCTGTCTGCATGGGAGGTAAGCTATTATCTCATTGCTGCAGATGGGGCAACCAAGGCATGGGTCAGCAGAGGCGTGGTCAGCAATGGGCCTTCCCCATGGTCATGTGCAGCTGTGGTGAGATGGGAACAGATGAGAAGTTACAGACTCCAAATGCAGCTCATTATCTACAGTGTCACACTGCCTCAAAAGGAATTAGATCTTAGGCATCATTTTGAAGGGAAGGATTGGGGTTTGCTGAACCCACTGCTCATAGTTCTGAAAAGGAATGGAAACCATGAGCCAGAATTCTACTGTCGCAGCCAAGGTAAATCCCAAATTACACTGAAATAGAAGGAATATTTTAAGAGAGAAAGATACACGTACATATATATAATACATCTTACATAATAAGTACTCTATATATAATTATATATAAGCATGTATCACATATATAATATAAAAGGTTAAATATGTTCATCAGTGAGCTAGGTTAAAAAAAAGTTTCAATAATTGTTAGGAATTATTCTCCCACTAAACTGTGGATATACGCAGAGGCAAAACATAGTCATCAGGGTGTCTGAGCACAGCTAGTGATGCTTTTAAGACAGTCAAGTGCAAGGCCATGTATCCCAGAACACAAAACACAGGCTGAGCTCAGAGGCCTGGATTACAGAAAACAGACCCTTGAAGAAAGATGACTGAAGATAACATGTTGAAGGGGGCTCAGTTCAATATTAGAGAAAACAGTCACATTTGGATATACAGGTGGGAATAATGAAGGGACACAACAACACTGTGTGCAGGCCTGGAGAGAGGGCTTCTGAGTCCCAGGTGCAGCAGGGTGAGAAGTGGAGGGAAAGATAGCTCTGACCAACCTAATGTGCACAGTGGGAAGAAACACCACCATGCAGGTATAATACTCTGCTTAATCTGCTGGGCCATGCTACTACTAAGATACTCCTGACTGGGCGAATCTAAAGGACCAAAAACCAGTGCACAATGGCCAACCTAGAGCATCCTGTTGCTTCCAATAGTAGCTTCCCTGGGGCCGAGTCAGGGTGTCTGTGCAAAGGTACCTGTCCCCATAGCCTCTGTGCACCAGAATAACAGAGATGGTGGTAAGAATGGCCAAAAAAAAAAGAGGGTTTGGAGAAAAATAATAGGAATTGCGAATAGTTCCTAATGCCTTACGTGAACTGAGTCTGGTTTGTTCATGTGCAGACAGGCTTGTGAGACTAAAACACTTGTCTGGTTTTTCCAGCTATGCTAACCTGGGCCCTTGGCAGCTCACTTTTCCACTCTTACCAGTTTAAAACAAGAAAAAAACCTTTGAATCTCTGAGGCAGTGGTGCCCACAGCAGCTGTGTGGATCCGAAGCAGAACTGGACAGAACAGAAAAAAAGGACAGAACAAACTGAATAGAGCAAAGGATATATTTTTTCTGAAAAAAACCCTTCACACAAACTTTCATGACCTTACTTTCAAGCTGCCCAATCAAAAATATTTCAACCTACAGTTTGAACAGCTCTAGGCTAAAATTATAGCACCAAGAGCTGCAATCCTCAGTTTTGACATGTTAGGAAGGGAAGCACTACCTCCAGATCTTTCTAGTATCTCCTCTCTGGACACATGGGAGACTTCATGCAAAGTGGAGGTGAAAGGGTCCACAGTACCAAGCCGTGGCCGAAAGTTGTGACTTCTAATGAAGGTCTTCTGAGGGCAAACCTGCAACAGCAGCACTTTCCTGGGGCTCTGCAGCTGCCCTCACACTTGGTGAGCCTGTCCACCAAGCCCGCGGGGCCACTAACCCACAGCCCTGGGAAGCTGGGGTGCCAGGCACCCCGAGCCACAGCTGGAGCAGGGCAACAGTGCACCATCACGAACCACCGAGGGGTAGGGCAAGCCTGAAGAAAACAAAACAGGAGCTAGGAACATGTGTCTCAGTGGCAACGTGCAAGATCTGACAGGTCTGTAAATTAACCAGCATAACTCACCATCTGGGTGAGGTCTCAACTTTGCTAGGTATTTCATTGCTTATTAGAGGAGGTAAGAAAAGGAGGGGAGCATTGCAGCAGGAATGACAGTTCATTCGAGCTCCAGGAGTGACTTGCATTTGGGAACTACCATTAGTTTTTTGCCTCAATTAAGAGCAAGCCAAATCCCCAGAGCGGTCTGGTTGCTCTGAGACACTAAATCAAGACTAGGATTTTTTTTTTAGAAGGGCTGACCAGCTTTGTTGCAGGTCAGCACAGAAAATGCTGGGTGAAATTCTGGGCTGGCCAGAGAAACTGATCCCAAAGATCCCCTGGTGCCCCTGGTCCTCTCCTTCCTGACCCTGCCATCTAGACTTATGCTCCAGTTCTCTCCCAGTACAGAAAGAGCAAGACTTCTGTCCAGCAGCTTCCAGAGGCAAGGACTTGTCCTTTCCTCCAGCTGAAGAGATGGGTCTGAACTTCAAGGCTGGTCACTGAAAGGCCTTTGTGTGTGGAGTGGAGACAGCTCTGAATGGAAAAGGAGGGGGATAAAAGCGCAGCTCTGTAACCTCTCGGCCCCCTCCCCACCAGAGCCGTGGAAGAGGACAGTGCCCTTCCCTTTGCTCCCAGAGGACTGAGACAGGAAAATGTCTCTCAGAAACTCTGGTCTGTGCTTTTCAGGTGGTCTGTGCTTTTCAGGTGGTCTGCTTCATGCTGGGTAGCTTAAATTCTTTGCTATAAACAGTAAAGGAAAAGGATTTCAAACAGCAACTCAGGTATCGAGCTTATATTTCTTCTCTGCCATCAACCTGCCAAAGACCTTTGTTAATTATAACTCTGGCTGGAGTTGCAAGTAAGACTGAGACTACAGGCAACTCTTTTCCAGAGTCCATTCCCTCCTCATGCCACCTTCTCACTAAGCCTTGGCCTTTAGAGAATAAATGCAGAGGTTTTCAATAGAGAATGGAAAGAATGAGGCTACAATTTTGTGAAGGCATCAGCAACGCTTTGTAACTCCTGCATAGCTTTAAAATAGAGGAAAAAGAGAGTGTAAGCAGATAATTTAGAAAATCAGCTAGCTATCCTGCAAACACCTCACAAGGCTGCCTGGCTAATATGCACTGGAAGAGGTGATCTACAGCATATGCCAGCATTTCCTAATCTCAGCCTGGCTCCAAAATATTAGTCCTATTTATAGACTGCAAAATGAGAATAGACCAGAGTGATTGTTTAGTCTGATATTCAGTGTAAGAGAGACTTTAACATTCCCCTACATTAGTTCTTGATCCAAGTCCAAGAGTCAATTTAACTAGTCCATTAGTTTTCAACCTTTTACAATTTGCATAGCCTTAAACTTTCCAATAGGTTTGAAGATGCTGTACGGGGATTTCAGGCCCACTGACAATCAACTTGCACTTCTTAGTTACCTTTCTTAGATCCCTTCAGAGAGACCCCTGGACCACCGGGTGTTCACAAACACATAAAAAAGCACATATAGCTTTCAAAAACCATCCAGTCTTAATTTTAAATACATTTTTAAATTGTGGAAGAAGGAGCCCCCCATGATGCTGAGTAATAAATTACCCTTATGCTTAAAAGCTCACCATTTCTCACCTGAATTTCTCTGGTTTCAGCTTCCAGACAGTGTATGCTATGCCTGTTTGCCAGCTAGGCTGAAAAGCCCTCCATTAGTGTGCTCCTCTCCTGATGTGGACTCTCAGAGAGTGATCACGTTGCCCTTTCGCCTTCCCTCTGATAAGTTAAATGGATTAAGCTTCCCTCAGCCACACTACAGGGTATATTTCCCCACCCATTAATCATTCCCCATTATGATGTAAACAAAACCAAAAGGTATTAAATACATTCTTTGTATTTCTCTGTTCATACTTATGTTACTGCCTGGTTTAAAAGACAATTTTATCTAAGTAAGTTATAGATCATTAAGCTGAAAAAAAGTTTCCCCGTTACTGCTGTTTTACCATCTTGCCCCATCTTGTCTCATTAGCAGGAACTGATTGAGCATGAAGGTGTTCTCTGGCTGTCAGTAGATAAAGTAGGTGCTCTTGGCTTTCATCTGTTCTGAATTCTCCTTGTCTCATTATCTTCACAAGGTCAGATTCTTTGACACTGGG
This sequence comes from Balaeniceps rex, assembly GCA_013401315.1. Lineage (NCBI taxonomy): Eukaryota > Metazoa > Chordata > Aves > Pelecaniformes > Balaenicipitidae > Balaeniceps > Balaeniceps rex. The sequence continues at coordinate 2,867 of VYZW01040143.1, read as the reverse complement.
ACTGCTTGCTTAGCACTCCATTCTGGTAATTACTTGCCTGGCAACCTTAACCATAAGTAGATTGCATGTATATGGCAGCAATGAAAGTATCAGCATACAGGCCAACAGCCATATATCCATATAACACAAATACCATTAGAAATGTGTTCATTCCACTGATGTAATTGTTATGCTTCTGTATTATCGTACTGCTGCAAGCACGATGTACGCATTAAAATGCACGGTTTATATTACAGCACTGAAACTGAAGTTGCAATTCAGCTCTCTTTTAGGGCCAATCCCATAGCCTTTTTTCCACAAGACTCATGAATGTCTTCTTTGGAAAAGGCTAAGCTGCACTTCTCTGAATCTTCTTTTACCCCATGCTACAAAGACATGCTCAACTTCTGAAATTATGAAGTTGGTAGAAGACTTTGGGAAATTCTGGAGGGTGACACCCATTGCTGGTGCAAAAACTATCCTCAAATCAGTGCACAGTCTCCTGCAAAATAAATGCTTCCCCTTCAATCTATTTATTGTGAGAAAGCAAAAAATGCAGCCTATGATGGATGCCTCATACAGCTCTCCTTTTTTTCCATTTTACGTTCACAAAATTACTTCCTCTATGACAAATCTTATCTACACAGTTCATCAACAATAGTCAAATTGTATTTGAGTCACTTACTTCTGCAATGTTGTAACAATAATATATATGTTGTTTATGTTCCAAGAAAATCCATGAAAAGGATAAGAATGTGAATGCATCACATTTTGGCAGAATGCCTAAACCAAAATACCTTCATACCACTGCAGTTCAAACTCATTTATACCAGATTTAAACATGCTTCTTCTGCTAATGCAGTTCATCCTCTGATCACCTCATTTTTCTTAATGTGTCAGCAATATTCAGATTTATGACAAAGCTTTCAAATCACCTATTCAATGTGATTTCGAAGGTGGTGGAGTATCTAAATAAAAATCTGTCCATGAGGCATTGGGGGTAGGTATCACGTTGCAACTTACATCGTGCAATTTATTGATGGTGGTCACATCATCCACATTTCACAGATGGAAAAACTGATGCCCTGAGAAATTAGATGAGTTGGCACTAATCGTACAGCAAGTTAGAAATAAAAACTAGATCTGCAGCCTCCTAGTTTCATAATCTAATCACTCTAGCTTGTTTTATTTTGACCCCTCTAACAGCCACAGCCCCACGCTCAGGCACAAACCCATATACCCATCTTTTCTATCAGAAAGCCCTTGGTTTGCTTCTGATCCTCTCCACAGCTCACAGCCCTGCCTCCAGGCTCAAAGCATTTCCTACCACCCTCTTCCCAGTTCACCACCTGAGGTCACAGAAAATCCATCCTCAGCTCATAGCTGTCTTCATTAACAGGGATCTTTCCCCAAACAGAAGTCATGCCCTCTTTCCACTCAGTTCAAAAACCCGTTTAATGGCAGCTGAGGAGACCATCCCAAATTATACCACAGAAATCCAGGTGTCCTCCCTTGTGGCCCTTTAGCAGCACCAACACTCTCTAAATGAGGCTCTGCTTTATTTACCAGTATAGAGGTACCTATAGGAGCTGAGTCTCTTGGTTCTCAATATACAGGCTGTAGCTTTTTGTCATGCCTCTACCTTTCTGTCTGGAAATCTCTCCAACCCAATTCACTTTAGCACAATGAGGATCAGGATCAGCCTTAGCACCTGAAACCCCAGCTGCATTTTGGCAGAACAACCTTCTTACCACCTGCAAGGTGACATTCACTGGAACATGGTCTATCTAGGGGCAGCATGTGTCCTGACATCCCCACTATCTGGTCCACCCTTTAATGTCTTTTACTGGATGCACTGGTGCCACGGAGCACAGGGTGCATATCTGTGACACAGAACACTGCCTCTCGTCTTGGACTGAAAATACATAAGTGCCATTACATATTCATAGGGACACTAACATATTTAAGGACATTTTTTACCTTGTGCCTTTTTGTGCAGCTTTTAATAACTAAATAGGGAGGTTTAAATTTCATCAGACAGGAGAATTTACTATTATCATCATCACTTAATACTAAAAAGATCAAAATTGTTATACAGGAATGTTCAGCAAACAAGTGAATTGTGGCAGGGGAAAGCTGTCTGTCTTTCATTTCACCAGGAAAAACAGCTCACTGTATTCACTGATAGGTTTCACTGTGTGCAGTAGCCTCAATCTACTGGCTGGCTGAAGATGGCCAAAAGCCAGAGCATTAGCACTGAGTCCCAGGCATTTTCTCAGCCTCTCACTGTATACAGTTTACAGAAACTGATAAACAAGCAACGATAAGAAAGCCATGTAAACCTCTACGTTTTTCTTAGCTCCAAAGGTGACCTCTGTGGTACAGCTGACAGGGTGCAACATGTTCACAATCTCCTGGCAGATGACCCCCCTTCCACTCTGCTCTTTCCCATGGATCCTGGGGACCTTGCTTCCTTCTGTACTCCACCTCCTTTGGAGACTATCTAGTTTCAAGCCTTCCTCTTCCCCACAACCTTCAACTCAGAAGGATTTCTTAGTCTTTAACTCAGTCAGGAACCAGTTTCAGTCTTGCCCACAGCAGATTATCACCTACCCTCTCCTGCCTTGGAAAGGTGGTGCCTTGGGCACAAGTTTTTTGGGTTTTTTTGCCGCTGGGTAAACAAAGTCAGCTAGTAACTGCTTGGCAGTGCCTTAGACAGTCTGTTATCACAGGTTTCCCATCATTCTAGACAGCAGCCAAGTCTCAGTGTGAAGTTTTTTTCTCATTCTGAACTTTATCAAAATATATATCTTGCTGACATATGACAGCCACAAGAGGGACCAATGCATCCTCCTTCCAGTTGGGGGCAATGACGTTGGAAAGCATAG
>VYZW01040141.1:4810-31755 GCA_013401315.1 Balaeniceps rex | reverse complement strand
CAGATCAACACTTCCACCCAGCTTAGTGTCATCTGCAAGTATGACACTTCAAAAGAAGTGAGGTCTTTGTATAAAGAAGAATTATCAATATTATAAATATCTTAGTGGTTTACAGCTATTTTTTCACACCTTTTCAAAAGAGCAGTTTCATTTTGAAACCACTGTTTCCCTTTCCCCTCCTCTACCTTTTAAACACCTATACAAATTTATTTCAGTCCATAAGGGTGAAAAGAGGATCCTTTTTCAAAATCAGGTTTTGCCTGTGAAAATCCTTGCTGCAGCAGTATTGCCTTTGACTGATGCTCTCAGCGATCCTTCCTCAAATCATTGAGGTTTCTCATGGGGTTTCATTGGTCTTGCTGGTGGTGTGGTCAGTGTTAAACAGATGAGTCTGGGGATATAAATTACTCTTCACTGCCTTATTGCTAAATATTCCACATGTGCAGAGACAAGTCAGGTCTGCTGTCAAAGTTTATAACGAGTTTTTAGGAGTGGTAGGGGTCAAAGCTGTTCAAGCTGTAAGACATTGCAATGCTGTGAACACAGAACCCCTTCTGCTAAGTGATAAGTGCTATTTTAAGAGCAGTAACCCTCTCAGGTTTGCCGTTATTAAATATTATGAACCATGGCAAGGAAAATAAAGCGTCAATGGTTCTGTTTATTAACTACTTTGGCAGTTGCCATTCTGCTATTGGATGTACCATGGGCCAAATGCTTGCTTTGCAGTGGTGTATGATGGTTTGCTTCAGTACTGATTTTAGGAGAAGGCTTGTACCTGACAATACAATTTTAATCAGGAAAGAGAAAACTTCATGAACGTTGATGGATTTGGATCTTCAATACAGACCATACCTTGGCAAATTGTCAATGCACACTAATGTTTGTAGGTTAATTAGTTAGGGATCACTTGTGTCTCAGAGGTTTAAATTCAGCTCTGAATTGCTCATCAGGCAGTCCAATTGATTTCAGTGGAATTACAGAAGGTCTAAGAGTCAAATTTGCCCTAAGAACAGATACAAAATGCAAGAGAGATTCAGTGCAACACAAACCATAGCCCACTGGCTTATTACTGAAAACTCACTCAGCTTTATTGCCCACAAGGGTGTGCAGGGAGGGCCCTATTAGAAAAATTCCCTCCTGCAACTAAGGAACAAGATAGCACCAGTACACTTTAAGTTATACAATATCACAGCTTGTTGCTAATGTTGCAAAGTTTGGCTTGTGATTGCATCGAGACGATGGTTTCCTTTGGGTGGTGGGGCGGTAAAGAGCCATAAGCATTTCCTTTTTCTGCCTGATTTGGAATAGAAGTATCCAAACCATCTAAAAGCTGTAGCTATTCTAACTCATGTGAGGAAGAGCTGTAGCTGTCCAGAGGTGCCTACAAACACCCAGCTGGAAATACTAAGCATGACCTTCATGCATGGCTTGACGTGCTGTTGAGGTTCTGCTCCCTATTTCCTTAGGGATCTGAAGAGCACAAATAGGAGAAGAATTGTTCATGAGAGAATTTGACAGGATGGGGAGAAAGGGACAGGGACAGAAAACTGTTAATGGCGTGCTCAGAAAGAATCTCACTAGCAGATGATGCATTGCAGAATTGGTACCTCCAAATATTGGACAGGAAAACTGGTTACGGTCTAGCTTCTGTTCACACTTTAGGGAAAGGGGAAAAGCCATTTTTGGGGAGAGTATCTCTAACCCTACAAATAAACTGTGATTGGCTAAAGTCATGGAAGATGCATTTACTCAAAAAACTTTGCAAGGAGGAACATGATCACACTTGAGATGGCTTCCCACGGGAATGAAGGCTGGATAACAGTAGCCAAACACATCTAATGAAACAGTCCCTGTCAGGATTTGTGCATGCAATCAAGTTATTCTGCAAATAATGCAGAACGAAACACAGAGCATCAGAGCATTTTTTGACCAAATTTCCTGCAAAGGGATGAAAAGTGTCACGAGTGTTTGGAAGAGAATGGGGTTACTTTACTACATCTGTGTCTCTGCTTCCAGCCCCTTTTTGCTGGAAAGTGTGACGGCTGTTTAGATTGCGGTCACAGGAGCTCAGCTTGGTGGTCTAGTGGTCACTCTATCTCCAAGGAAACAAGAGCACCTGCAGTTCCTAGAAAGCTTGAATTTTAGTTCTGTTCAGAAACGAGTCTTCTTGAATATTGCAGACATCTTGTCTCCAGGAGTCAGCGTCTGGGATACTGATAAGCTGTTTGAAAGAGGAGAGGTGATATTCTAAGCACATTTGACACATTGGAGTAAATTGAGTCTTTAAAATTAAGATAAGGCCTTTTATTTTAAGGGGAGCAAGTGACTTATCAAATCATGCTGAGGCTAAGGCATTCTGCCAAAAATAACATTAACTCCTTTCTAATTCATACTTGGCATGTTAACTGGTAGGTCCCACATCTCTGCCACTGGCAACTCACCTCTTAAAAATGCATTATGCTTGCTTTGTGTGGACTTCCAGCTGCTTCTGCAAGTGGCCATGCTTCTTGGACCTGCAATTGCTGTGATTTTTAGTCATGACTGACTTCTTTTTTGGGAAGTGGAAAAAATGGGGGGGAACTTTTCCATTCCAGAAAATGTAGTTTGTGTCTGTTTCCTAGAAAAAAACACCTATTAATTTAGCAGCAGGGAGATCTTTTGTGGATCTTTAGTGGGGAAAAGCAAACAACCAACCAAAAAAACAAAAGGCTTTTTCTTTTTGTGATACCTAAAGTTGGTTGAAACTGTTACAGTTTTGCTATTCCACCCACTCTTCTTCCTTTGGTCTTTGGGGGGAAGAAAAGATGAAATTTTTTTCTTTCTTTCTTCTTTTTCTCTCAGCACTGCCTAATCATCTATTCCATATTTCAGAGGTGACGTGCACAAGCAGTGATCGCTGTGATGTAACGCCATGCATTTACCCACTCATGTTAATGGTAGTGATTTTGACCTTTTTGTGGGTTCCTCTCCTAGGTTTTGAGCCACTCTGAAAGCTGCTGTGCAGCCTCAGCCTTGCGGTTTGTGTTTCCAAGGTGGAAACATAGTGCAGGAGGTGAGAGGGTGGTACAGGGCAGAGCTGTGAGGACGCAGAGACAACTCGGCTGTAGAGGACTTCAGAGTCCCAAGAACATCCCAAAAGAGACTAGAAGCAGGTTTATTGTAACGCCACTGGTGCACCCTGCTGCAGAACTTTGTGTGAAAGGTTTTTCTTCCCCCAAGTGCTTTGCAATGCATGGCCTTTTGTCCTGGTTTCAGCTGGGAGAGAGTTAATTTTCTTCCTACTAGCTAGCATAGTGCTGTGTTTTGGATTTAGTGTAAGAAGAATGCTGATAACACACTGATGTTTTGGTTGTTGCTAAGTAGAGCTTACACCAGTCAAGGACTTTCTTTTTCAGCTTCCCATGCTCTGCCAGGTGCACAGGGAACTGGGAGGGGGAACAGCCCAAGATAGTTGATCCAAACTGACCAAGGGGCTATTCCATACCATATGACGTCATGCTCAGTATATAAACTGCGGGGAGTTGGCTGGGGGGAGCAATCGCCGCTCGGGGACTGGCTGCGTGTCGGTCGGCGGGTGGTGAGCGGTTGCATCACTTGTTTTCTTTTCCCTGGGTTTTGTTTGTCTCTCTCGTTCTCCTTTTCATTACAATTACTATTGTTATTATTATTATTACTATTATTATTATTATTATTTTTATTTTTATTTCAATTATTAAACTGTTCTTATCTCAACCCGTGGGTTTTCTTACTCTTGCCCTTCTGATTCTCTCCCCCATCCCACCGGGGAGGGGGAGGGTGAGCGAGCGGCTGCGTGGTGCTTGGTTGCCGACTGGGGCTAAACCACGACACCTTTGTGTATAAATGGCAAACCTGAAGACCGAGTTTGCTTGTTCTCTGTGTTGTGAATTTTCTGAGTTGCCCTGATGATAACTTCCCAACTTTTTCAGGCCTGATGTCTCCATGCTCCCTCCCAGTTTTTCAGCCAATGCCATTGGTATGGTGCACTGCTGAATAAACCCAGTAGTTTCCCCCCACTTCACTCAGTTAATATTCAGATCATTTGTCAGACAGTAGCAGACCAGGGCTCTCCAGCCCCACACTTTTCATTTTCATCATGAAACACTTTCTTGCATTCTGTATTGAGTTTTTCTTTAAGCCAAAGGAATTTGCATCCTCCTTTCAAATAAGGAACATAATTTTTATGTGAAAATAATTTACTGAAGAATTGACTGGGATAAATTCAGTCCAGTCTGACAGCCCAATTAATTCAGGTCATCAAAAAATTAAAAAGAGGTCTCATAATCAGCGCGGTGTTTCACCTCATGGTATGAAGAGAATAGAGGGAGGGAAGAGTCCTCAAGAATCCTTGACTAAATTTGCCTAATCCTTTGGTTTATCAAACGAAGGGAACAGCCTGGTGCATGACAGCGAACAATTCCTTTCCACTCCAATGAGTACAGCAAGAGAAAGTGCCCTTTTTAATCAGACAGATTAAACAGGAGCTTTTTCATGCCAAATCAGTGACTTCAGCAATTATAAAAGAAACTGGACATGGACACAAAACCTGTTCCAATTAGTTTCCATTAACGAGTTCTTTGGAGTAGTTTGTGAAAGCAGTAAACAAATGAAACTAAGAACACTTGCAATATGTATTTCATTATGTTAAATACTTTCTTGAAGAACTTTAATAGCAGCTCTCTGAGTCTGAAATGAATTCAAACGCTCACACTTATATTGTCTGCTTCCCCCCCCCCGCCCCATAGCTGATGTTTATGTCTTGAAATCGGATTCTGTTTGTTGGTATATGCCAAAAATATATCTTTTTCACATTTACTTAACAAGTTGTACTGCATTAGACAACAGGATTATGAGCATTGTCCAGGTGTGACACCCACCAAAGCTCATTTCTGTGTGTGTGAGTGTGTGTGTGAGTGTGTCTTTAGGAGACTGTGTCCAAGGCCAGCTCCTGGGGGATCTGTACTGGGGTGGGGGGCGGTGGGGCGCACCTCTTATTGGGTCTGTTGGACATCTCTGAATGTCCCTGGCCTGGGCCAACCTCACACCATCCCCAGACACTGTCTGGAAGACTGGGATTTGTCTTGGGCTAAAACTGCAGGAACTATGTTAACACTCTGATGGTATGGATGATGTTGGACCATTACAGAGCCTCTGCCCTTATGTTATTTGGTTTGGGTGTATAGATTTATCCACCAAGGCCCCAAATGGGCACACCTGGATACCCATATCCATAGAGATTTCACCAGACAGCCTTTTCCTGATAACTTTCAGCTGTCATTGGCTTTTCCATAATACAAATTGGATTTGTTGTTATTCTTGGTGTTAGCCTCCAGAGTGTCTTTAGATGTATGAACAAATCCTGCATCTCTTCCTTCCTGGTTAGCTTATGACTCTCCCTGCTTCTCATAACGGCAACACTGTCTGCTTTAAAACATCTAATGCAAAAGCTGCAGCCACTCTCATCGTAATCTTCCCATTTTCCCAAACTAAAGTAAACTTCTGCTCCTTACATGCGCTTCCTTATTAGTTACTACCTTATTCTCACCAGTTTGTTGTTCAGAGGGTCATAGAATCATAGAATCATAGAATGCTATGGGTTGGAAGGGACCTTTAGAGGTCATCTAGTCCAACCCCCCTGCAGTGAGCAGGGACATCTTCAACTAGATCATGTTGCTCAGGGTCCTCCTGTACCAGTGAAGGTGCCGTACTATTGCACCTTCTGCTAAATTTCCTTCTGGCTCAAAACCTTCTTTTCCACTGTGCTTCAGTTACGGCTACACCACACGGAAAAGAGACTATCTGTTTGTAAACATGTATTGAGAACTAAATCGCTGTGTCCCCTGCTGTGTTTTGCCAACTTCTTTATTTCAAAACCAAAATAGACAGAAATATTTTGAATAGCCTCAGAAATCTGTCTGAGGCTTCTCTCTTCTTCATTCATCATAAACATTAGCAACGGTTTATTTTTTTTTCTCTAACCTTAAATATTTGGGGGAAAGAGGGTTGGGGTGTTTGTTTCTTTTTTCCCAAACTCATGTGTCAACACAAACAACATGACTGCAATTTGTAGAAAGAAGCTTATAAGGTACAATAATTGTTTCTTCCCCAGATCCCTAAACCTCATTTGTGGAATAGCTTATTTTGGAAACTCCCACAGAGGAGACAGGTGAAATTTTCCTTACGGGAAATGCTCTGTTTGGGTTCAGATAGCACAAGGCAAGTATAACCTGCCCCAGACCCTGTACAGGTGGACATATTGTGTTCTGCGAACGCAGTCATCTTCCTCACCTTCCCTTTATGCAAATTTTCAGTTCATTATATCCCTGCTCTCACACCCCACACACTCCTAGAGTTAAACAAACTTCAGAGCACAATCACGTTTTGCTCACCTCACAGACAGTGAGGTAAACGTTGTGTATGTAAGAAGTTGTGATTTCAGACTAGGTATAAGAGCCACCCTAGAATCCATAAGGTCCAGCACCAGCCCAAGCAAAGGACACCCATCCCCAGTGCAAATTAAATTCCTTTTTTTTCAGCAGGAGAGAATGATACTAAAGGAAAATCCAGATATTTATTGAGGTGCTTTTGTGTTCATTATGTATGAGGTAGTTATATTGAAGAATCTCACTTGAATATTAATTTCTTTGACTTGGGCAAGACCTTGCAAAAAAAGAAGGTCTGTCCCAGCATCTTTAATGCAAAAATTGAAACTGTAGACATTTTCAGCCCTTGACCACTGTGCTCCTGTGCTGTACCAGACTCCAGTTTTTTATGCTAATTTTTCAGATTTTTGCTCTGTTTCTAATGCAAGTATAATATTACTTTAACAAACTAATATTATTGCAAATTCAATTTAAGACCCCCATTTCAGAGAATTACATCTCCGCTATTTCAGTCTGACCTGGGCTAGAGTTTGGCAGGCAATAGATCAATATTGGGTAATCCTCTCTTTATTTGGAGGAGTCTGTTATGACTGGGTAGAGTTAAAAAATATGGAAATTGCTAGTAACTAAAGACCTCTCCAGTGGAGTTGCAGAAGTGGTAATTCTATTCAAGACCTGTTTGTTGTGGTTTGATCTGCACAGCATAAAATGTACCAAGCCAAGCATCTGCTGACAGAAATGTGCAGAATGAAAATGCAGAGAGCCTTCCCTCTGACTGGGGAGTTCTAGCAGCTGCATAATCCTGCTCTCACGGTTTGGCAGGAAAGGTCCAAAACTGGGAGGAAAAGAAATAAAGTGGCTGTATCCTTTCTGTGCCTCACAACCCTCTACACTGCAATAAACTTGGCAATGCAATCAAGTCTTTTCCCCCTGTACCTCTGAATTCAGAGAGTTGAGGAAAATCATCAGCATAGTTCTAAAACATAACAACATCCTGACTGGGGACTTTGAGTCTAGTAATGAATAATATATAATAGGGTTTAGAAAGGAAACTATTGGTAGAGATTTATAGTTAAGAAGGCTCTCTGCAAGAGTGGGCAGAGTTTATAATAATAATGAGGCTTCTGTATGCCTGAACATAACTTTCTATTTTTCCTATGCTTCTCAAGATTTCATTTGAACGTGTTGTGGGTGCCTGCTTTTGGCAGCTGAACAGTTTGCATTCTTGGCACAGGGCATCCATATCAAAAAAAGAATATGGGAATGCAGATCTAAATGAACCTGTATGCACTGTCTTTGATTTGATGTCACTGGAGAAAGCCCAATATCTGTTTTGCAGACTGCTATGGAAGAATTCAGCTTTTAGCAATGCATGTCTTTTAGGCATTTTTGTCTGTAATCTTCCTTACTCTAAAGAAAGAGTAGATGGAGATGGGCAATGTTCATTTTATCTTCAATGTGATCTGAAAAGAAATAGGGAGAAGTGTCCCGAATTTGCCACTGAGCATCAGCCCATTAATACTTGCATGTTCTGCGAGTACCAAAAATGCCTATACAAAAGAATATTTAATTTTCATGTACTCTAGCACAAGGGTCTTAGACCATGCTATGGGACATAGCATCCCAAGAGGGACATTGAAACTAGCTAGGGTTTCAGAAGGCGTCATCAATGTTTTACCTACTCAGGCTAGCATACCTTGCTTACCCTTGAAAGCAAGCTGTTAATGCCACTATATACCACTTACTCCAAAAAATTCCTTGATTACATATCACTAGGTATTACATAACAACAAGGAACTGGGAATATCACTGGTAATGCTGAAAGATTGAGGAAAAATGACTGGAAATAAAAATGCTTCTGTTTTTATAAATACAGATACAGAATTTTATTAATACAAATAGAAATGGCTCACGTGTTTAAAGTTTTAAAGTACATTCAAACAGACCATCGAGAGAATTCTCTCCAAAACAGGAACTGGGAGGATTTTTTAAAGCCTTGTACAGACACCTAATCTGTAATAGAACAAGGAGAATTACCTAATGTCATAAGTCCATTTATAATTTGAGGCCAGTTGATCTTTCCAGTGAGGTATCATTACTGCCATAGACACATGTATTACTAAATGATGTCTGCTTCCATTGTATGCCGCAAAGATTTTATTTTCACATTTGTCTCCAAATGTTGATGGCTCTGGGGTTAATTGAATGAAGGGTATGCAGCAGAAATGCTAGAGAGTGAATTGCTGACAATCAGCTATATAACTAGTTTTGAAAATGTATGCATGTACTTCTACCTCAGCACAGTAACGAAGAAAGTGCATAGACGCTATAGTGTTATAGCCTTTTCTACATCTTGTCAGCAAATTTTGTAATATAGTAGTGGTGTACGTGTTTCTGTATTGTGTAGATAATGCATGCCATGAATAAATATTTTGGCAACGTAAGATTGCTTTCTTCTGAGCCTTAATTTGCGCTTTTTGTCTGCAAAAACCATCAGCGTGCATACCTTGTATACAATTTTCTTTTTTTTTTTGGCGGTATTATTGTTGTTGTTATTACAGAGTGCTTACCAATGCTTAGCCAGTCATACCACTCAAACAACTGGCAGGTGGCTTGTTCTACAGATGGATAAACACTAGCACATGTTAAACTGCAAATATCTAGAAGAAGTGTTTTGTCACATATTTGTTGACCATTCAGCCATCTGCCTGATTTTCTTTAAAGTACGGCCCATGGTGGTTTGACAGAGAGTGAAAGTGGTGTAGTACTGATACTAAGGTTCCTAATCATCCTTGTAGCATCTCAGTGAAACCTTATTTGCCGAAATCTAAATTAGATGGGCAGATGTATAAACTGGGAATCATTCCAGATACTCTTTAAATATCAAAAGGTTCAACTCCAGCTACAGTAAAAGTGTGGTCCTTGACTGTATCATTGCATCAAGTACTACCAAGGAGGTGCTTTGCATAACATAGTGATGAGGAATTCAAACACTTGAGGGAAAGGAAAAATCATCAGTTCCCAGCACGCAGAGTCCTGTTCCTCAGTCTTTAAGGTACTGAAATCCCAGGATGAGATAGCACTCGTATGTACAGCAGTGTTGACTAGCTTATGTACTCATCCAGGTATCGGGAACATTCATTTCTAAAGATTACTTAGGCTTTAAAATAATTCATTTGGACTTATTTATTGAAGAAAAAAATTAATCCAGGGATATTAAACACAAAGACACCACCTGTGGCTCAGGAAGTCCTTGATACACAGGAGGCTGGATGACTGCATGTAGAGAAGTATTGCTGTATAGCTGCACTATTTTAGACTGGTTTTTAGTACATGTCCTTTATTACATGTCCTAGTAGGGTATATGTCTTTTGATCTGACCTGATACAACTGTTTTTTGTTCCAATTCCACAGCTGAGTTACTGTATGGCAATAATCATAGTATTATGTATTATTGCTCTTATTTCTCCTTCTATTTGGAGTATATGGTTTCTGGGTCAGGAAGTATCTCCACCTGTGTATTTGTTCAGTGCCTGGCAGAATGGAGCTGTGATCTCAAAGGGTGCTCAGGATAATATTAAAGTATAAAAGTTAGTTTATGACCCTTAGGTAAAGCTGTATACAGTGGCCTGGGAATTCCTAAATCTGTTATGAGAAGGAAATATAATAGTTAAGAACTATTTAGGAAATTCAGGGTTTTTTCTACCTTTTTGATTCCTAGGGAGAATTTTTTTGTCATGATATAATTCATTTTGCTAAATGAAGAGTTGGGGATAGGAAGATCACTTGCCAGGAGAGGACATCATGGCATAAGATACAATTATTATTTTTTCGTATGTCTTTCCTTTACCCTTCATTTTGGCTAAAGAATTATTTCTGAAAAAAAAAAAGAAAAAATAGATGGGTTCAGCATATAACACTCTGCTGAATATACAATTCTTACAGAGGTGCTTGACTCCAAATTTTATGTGTCTCTAAACTAGCATAGTTGAACCAGGACTTTGGAAGCTGATGAAGAAACCATATCCTCTTAGCTTCAGCTTCTATTTTATTATCTTTTCCAAGCAAATCTATGCCTAAACCAGCTAGTTATTCACATGAGTACGTGGCAAAACTGTGAAGAAAGTTATCTGTAGAGATTTTCTTGTTTCCCCAGTTACTCATTTACTAGAAAAAACACATCATGTGAATGAAAAAATTGGAATCTAAAGAGCTGGTTGTATGATTTTGTTTCAGCGTCTTACCCAACCTCAGTGAAAGTGCTCAAAACTCTAGCACTGAGCAGAGAAACAGATTCAGTCTGCAAAAACATAGTACAGCTCTGCTAAACTGTGCCTATATCCATTTTACAATTCTGTTTGAAAATTAATTCTACATATGATGACTTTGAGGTCCATGTCTCTGTAATACACCTACACTGCAGTGAATACAATGCAAAGGACCATTGTCAACCTCAGAAATTAAGTTGTTTCACACATTTAGCTTTAGACTATTATGCTGAACACGTATTTAGCTTTTCCTCTTGCTTGTGCTAAGGACCTACTTCATGCACTGGTTAAAGAACTGCAGTTCCTTAAATCAAGACTCACCCTATCCATGCTATTGGAGCTCCTTGATCACCAGAGATGACCAAGCAAATCTCACTTGGAAATGCTTGTACTTTAAAACAACTAGTCAGCTCTGCACTTCATAACTTCTTTTTATTGCTGTGTGCAAGGTAGCTGCAACTTTTAGATTCCACGTAGATTGGGTCAGTAACACTCCAAGTTGTAAGGAAAATACATTCGTTTAATAATTAATGAGGTAAAAAAGCTTCAGTTAAATTACTAAGAAACATTACAGAACAAGCTGAAGTTTAGCACTGTTATTTAAATTGCTGTCTTAGGTCATTAAGTATATTTTTCTGCGTTCAGAAACTCAGAAGCTATTAAACATGTTTGTGGAAGCAAGAAATTGGACCATTAAAATCTTTCCTTTCCCACAAAATAAAAAAGTGGCTTCAAGGCTTGGAGAGTTTTTGATATGACATGTGGGCAGCTTAGAGCTCAAACAAATGTGGGGTCTCTGACATCATTTTAATACTTGGATAACTTTCTATATGCAGGTTTTCCCTTTTGAACTCAAGAGCACTACTAACTATGTGCAGGAGCGATTGGCAGACTGATGGGCTTGCTGAACAAAAGCTTTACTACATCCTCTGTACTTCTTCAAACACAGGATTTGGGTTGTTTCTCAACTGTCCCATCTCCCTCTTTTCTCGCCTCTTTTTCCAGTCCAAAATGCCCTGATCCCACTTTATGACAAATGAAAGTGTCTGATTTAAAAAAATGAGACTTTTCTTACTCATACCCTTAGTTTTCCTTTGCTTTTACTGAGCAAGTGTAGCTGTCCAGAACAATGTGTCAAGGAAACTGAAATTGCAGTTCCACTTAAATCATTGGGAGCAAGCAAGAGAATCATCTCAAGGTTCAGTTCTAATCTTAATGTAGCAATGTTTCATTGTTTATGAAGTGTCTTATTGCTTCCAAAAATTATGAAATTAATCTAAATATTTGTACATGCAAGAAACATAGGCTTCTTCTTGTAACCGAGAATCATTCTAATAATTGGAACAGGCAGTAAATCATACTTTCATAACCTGTTCTAAAAGCTAAGAAAAGGTACTGGTAATTACCTTATCTTTTCCACTTTTCACTTTATTATCTCTATTAGAGCTGGGGAAATTGGCACCTGAGAACATATGTTTCTGATCTTGTTCATACTCAGTTCTTTGAAAGCAGAGGAGAAATTTAAATAGAAATCTGTTCTACAAGGTTGGCAGTCCTGAAGGATGAAGCTCATAGGAGACTTTTGTAAAAAGATTGATTTTGTCTCCGGTGACTTATTAGGTGCTCAAAGGCTACAGTTATCAGCAGAATCAGTTACAAATGTTAACTTTGCATGAAATTTTAGTGGACTGGGAAAGTCTGATTCTACCATCTTGATGACTAATTTAAAAAACTATACAATTACTTTGCTACTTTACACGGTTCTTGAATGTCTGAATAGATGCTTATACTGGTTCACTGGATCCATGTGTGGGTAAAAACTCAAATGTACCATGCATATCGTCATGTGGGAAGTTGAATGTCTTAAGATAATCAGCTCTTTAAGTGCTGAGACACTGAAAAATGACACAACACCAAGAAGTCCACCTTCCAGCCATGTCCAGAACATCATCACAGGATATCCTGATGTCCTGTCAAAGTTAGAGCTTTGGCAATGATTTCAAGATTTGTAAACTGTATTTGATTTCAGGAGGAAGACAAAAGACTCAATCAAAACATTCTAATCTGACAAAATTTACACATATTGTTGTGATAGTTTATTTTATGTTAGAATGTAAAGTTTTAAAGAATGTGAGAAACAGAATGTTAATTTCCAAATATGCTTTTCAACATTTTTTTTGCTTTTTTTTTAATTAGTTTTGTTTTCTAGTAGAAGTAGAACTTTTGATGGAAATGTCTAGGACTTTTACAGATTTTTTGTACAAACTTGACTTCCAGATTTATTACCTCCAGGATCATTCCTTTCTTTCCTTTTTTGTATTTTATTCCTCTCTAGGCAAAAAAAAACAAACAAAAAAACAACCTTAATGATACATGAAAGCTATATTATTTTAAATGTATCTTTATAGAAAAGTCAGCACAATTCTCTATCTGTGAATGTAACAGTGGCACAGTTCATTTCTTCCTATGAAGCTGCACAGTGCTATGCACAATTACAGTACTTCAGTTTTGTGTACACAGTTTCTTTTTTTTCTTTATAATACTCTTTACTGAAAGAGCTTTCTAACACCAAAAAGCTCCCTGCATGCCAAGCATAAGTAACACAGGTGGCATTTGTCACATCTCCCTTCAGTCACCAAAAATTAGATGCCTGCCTTAACCTTATCTTTTAGGTTCCATCTGATGTAGATGGCTTAAGTCAATTAAAAAAAAGTAAGCATGGATGGTCCTCCTGAGGTACCTATTTGTTCCCATTATGAGACTTAAACTAAATGCTTATATCTGCACTCCAAATATTTCTTCTGTGAAACATCAAAGGCAAATTTAGGTCTCTGGTGCAGTTTAACCCCAGCCGGCAACTAAGCCTCACCCAGCCGCTTGCTCACTCCCCTGCGGTGGGATGGGGGAGAGAATCGGAAGAGTAAAAGTGAGAAAACTCGTGGGTTGAGCCAAAGACAGTTTAATAGGTAAAACAAAAGCCACGCACGCAGGCAAAGCAAAACAAGGAATTCATTCTCTACTTCCCATCGGCAGGCAGGTGTTCAGCCATCTCCAGGAAAGCAGGGCTCCATCACGTGTAACAGCTACTTGGGAAGACAAATGCCATCACTCCGAACGTCCACCCCTTTCTTCTTCCCGCAGCTTTATATGTTGAGCATGACGTCATATGGTATGGGGCATCCCTTTGGTCAGTTGGGGTCAGCTGTCCCAGCTGTGTCCCCTCCCAACTTCTTGTGCACCCCCCAGCCTGCTCACTGGTGGGGTGGGGTGAGGAGCAGAAAAGGCCTTGACTCTGTGTAAGCACTGCTCAGCAATAACAAAAACATCCCTGTGTTATCAACACTGTTTCCAGCACAAATCCAAAACACAGCCCCATACTGGCTACTGTGAAGAAAATTAACTCTATCCCAGACAAAACCAGCACAGCCTCTTTAAACATTACAATCAATTTCCTTAAAAAATACCTACTGTTGGACTTCTCAGTGAAGGCTCCATGCAATCAATGTAGAGAGACCTGCTAATGGCAGTGGCTTTTGCAGCATGCTGGGTTATAATTTTTCTTTATATAAGGATCATCGTAATCATCATGTATGGCATTTGTACCTTTGTCAAGGTCAATAAAAGAAGATAATCTATTTTAATTTATTTTCAGTCAATTTCACTGCATGTATCTTGAGTGTTAAAAGGTTCTAGAAGTAAATGTATTCAATTATGTTATTGCACTGGTTGTATAAAACAAGGACAATGTTGTTTTAAAAATGTATTTATGGGCTCTATAATGACTTTTCTATCTATCAGACACACTGTGATCAACCACAGAGCAAATTTCTCTGCTTCCACTTCTGCAGGATGGAACTCTCTTCTAGAAATATCTGCATTATTCCTTGCAGGCTAGCTAATAAAAATGTATTCCATTTGCCTGTTTTCTGTACAGTGTTTATGAACCAATCATGTAAATATTTAATACTTCTAAGAATGCAGTATAATATTTAAGAACTTGGCCAAGACTATGTCCAATCACTTTAATGCATTCAAATCCCAGATGTCCATGGTTGGCTCTGCATTCATAGAAGAGAAACATGCCAAGATGTTGTGTTCCTGCACACAGGTTAGCCTGCTTCATGCACTGACAAGATTAATTACAGACCTCTGAACCTGATATGTTTTCTTAATATCCAGCATGACTCTTACTTTCCTCATTCAGGCTGAAACATGTGGCTTGCTCTTGCATAATTCAACAGCAGTCTTCTCTGTGGGTGGCAGAGTTTTTAGTAGTTGTAAATGCCTGCAAATTACTACAGTGAGTGATACGATGCACAGCAGTTTGTTTCGAGTTATTTCAATGGTTAGGGAAAGAAGGAAAATAAGATTCTTTTCAAAATGTCAGAACACTGAAGAAGAAACACTTCTAGAATAGTACAAAATACTTTTTCTAGGTTTTATTTTGTGCATGTCCTCTTTACTCAGTTGAAAGTAATACAACATGTAGATTCCACTTATTGGTGTTGCCCAAATTCACTTTTTGTCTTGCTAATCAAAGTCTTCCAGTATTTCCTCTGGAAGCTGATACTTTACACTTTTTAATTTTTTTTGTTTCAATTAGAATGCTGACTTAATCTGTTATTTGATAAAAATACACATATTTAGTAACTGGCAGTTACATAACATATGAAAGTACACTGCAAAACTTAATCTGCATCATTGGGAGTATTCCAAAACTGTACAATGTTAAAATACCTGGAAGGAAAAAAAATTGCTTATGTGAAATGTATCCAGCTTTATTATCCTATGAAATAAGAAGATGTCTTGGTTTTAGCTGGGTTAGAGTTAATTTTCTTCCTAGTAGCTGGCATAGTGCTGTGGTTTGGATTTAGTTTGAGAATAATGCTGATAACACACTGATGTTTTAGTTGTTGCTAAGCAGTGCTGACACCAGTCAAGGACTTTTTCAGCTTCCCATGCTCTGCCAGGTGCACGAGAAGCTGAGAGGGGGCACAGCCAGGACAGCTGACCCAAACTGATCCAAACTGGCCAAAGGGCTATTCCATACCATATGACATCATGCTCAGTATATAAATGGGGGGGAGTTGGCTGGGGAGCAGCGATTGCTGCTTGGGGACTGGCTGGGTGTCGGTGAGTGAGTGGTGAGTGGTTACAGCACTTGTTTTTCCTGGGTTTTATTTCTCTCTCTCTCTTGTTGTTCTCCTTTCCATTACAATTTATTATGATTATCATTATTGTTGTTGTTGTTATTACTATTATTTTATTTCAATTATTAAACTGTTCTTATCTCAACCCATGAGTTTTCTTATTTCTGCTCTTCTGATTCTCTCCCCCATCCCATGAGGGTGGGGGAGGGTGAGCGAGTGGGTGTGTGGTGCTTGGTTGCCAACAGGGGCTAAACTGCAACAGGAGGAGTGCAAGTGTTCATAAAGACATAAGGCCCAAGTTTATAATTTCTGGTTGAGGTTATATGTTGAAGGTGCTGAAGATATATAGAGGCATAGCAGCCCTAGAATCTCTATATAGTCAAAACCAAGAGGCAGGTATCAACAAGAAGCCAACAAGCCAACCAATGATCTAAATCACTTGGTGGAAACACGCGAAAAACATACTTTATTTTGAAAAAGAGATCGTATTTGGGAAATTTTCATTGGTCTTGGGGAGTGTTTCATGAGTCCCAAGGTAACTTTGATTCAACTTTTAAAGGCTAAAATAATTTTGTTCCTTGTTTTCTAATATTCCGTTCTGTGCTTTAGTACCTGATCTCATTTTTCTCTTAATCCTGTGATGCAGTATACCTGCAAAATAGTAAAATAGTGTGTGTGCTCCATGTTGCAATTATGTGCACAATGTAAATGAACAGTTCATGAAATTTGTAGAGTGGTCAACCATAAAATAAACTGGGTTTGAAAGAATTTCTAAGCAGGACCTGATCTGAGGTTGGACTAGATGACCTCCAGAGGACCCCTCCAACCTAAAATACTCTACAACTCTGTAATTCTGGGCTTGCAGGATTTGTCTGAGAACTTTAGACTCCTAGGTATACAACAAGATGTTAAAAGCAGTGGAGATTTGAAAATGCTAGTCAATCATTCAACAAAATACAGGGGGGTCTGTGTCCCCATGATTATTCTGGAAATCCAAAAAGAACTACTTTGCTTACACGTGTCATGAATGCAGAGTTCTTGCCAAATCTTAATTATATTGATTTGAAGTTTAATTAGAATACCTTGTGTTTTGGGATCAGTTGAAGTCGAAGTTTCATTTTTAATGCTGGTTGTAAATTTTCTGACAATTTTCCCGTTGAAGAAAATCCATTTCCACTAAAACAAAGTCCTCTATTGAAATATGCCAATTCTAACAAAACTTTTATCCTGGAAGGTTTCTTCAGTCCAGAATTGAATTTCCATATATGTGTGGAAAGACAGATGAACTGCTGAATTTCAGCCCAGAATAGTTAATCAACTCACTGTTGGAGCACTTAAAATAAATGTCAAAGACCAATGTTGAAGTCTCAGATGTGAATTAAAGAGAACTTGAGTCCTCTATACCAGTTTAAACATTGCAGAGATCTATTCCTTTTTCTTTTTTCTCTCCAGGCTCATGCCCTTTTTCTTTTCCAGTAGTAAAACAAGATTATTATTTTTTTTTAATCCAGTCCTCTCCTACCTGTATTTGGTATCTCTTGATATTAGAAGTGAGGAGATATCTTTATATACTACCATGGCAGGAGAAGAATTTTGACTTTATATCAAAATGACAATAAGACTTCAAGATATTTGACCTCAAAATTATGACATGACATGTAAAAATGTATTTTAGATAATTAGGGATATTATAATGTGTTAATTGTATTATTCCTCTTCCTTTAGCTCCTGTAAAAAAAAAATAATTATAACAGCAATTTAATGTCAAGGTTAAAACTTAACCTTTCAATATATTTTACCCATATTACAATGTAAATTTTCTTTCCACTTCTTCATTATATAGATACAACATACAAAAGTAATATATGCCTTGTAGGCATCTGTATAGAAACGGTAGATGAACACAATGTTCTGGATCCCAGTTTGGGCTATTGTATGCTCTTATTGTCTGAACATGATAGATTCCTTTTTCATATGATTTATAACTTGTCATTACAGGACACTGTAGTCCTCCAGACAACATTAATCTATCGATGACTCTGAAGTGAAGATGTGATTGATGCAGTTACAGAAATTGGTGACATAGGTAAGCTCTTCTTTTCTTTTTAAAACTTTCTTTGCTGAAATGTATAGCTGTACCTAGAGTGGGACCACAAAACAATTCTAACTTCTGAGACATGGGATGCAAAGTTCATTGAGACACCCATTTGTTTTAATGAATTTTCCTTCTTTAATTTTTAGATAAATCTCTCTCTTTTTTAGCTTAAAAAATACATTTTAATTAAGCAAAAAATATCTGGTTTGATAACTTTTACCAAATAATTTTTAACAAATGTTGGGTTGTTATTTCTAATCCATCTTAGGTTGATTTCTCTTTTGTATTTCTTACTTAAATGGATAACAGTTTGTCTTCTTCCACTTCTCTCAAGGATTTTATACTGAATTCTCTTCTGCTGTCACATAGAATTTTCAGAAAGGTACCAAAGAAGTGATTGTCTTCTCTTGTTCTAAAACCAACAGCAGGAGTGACACTTAATGGATTTAAAGACACAAATAAGACTCAGCTTTGAAATTCTGAAGTATTAGGTTTCTATCTCTAAAATGCTGTTGGGATGGCTAATAAAATTCTACACTATTCCTCCTAGAAAAATATTCCTTATATCCTCCCCTTAAGTACTGAAGTAATTGGAACAGGCAGATAAGTACTTCCTAACTGAGTTTTGCAGACGGGGGTGGGGGGAAGATAAATGTAAAACCAAAGGGATACATTTAGTCTATAACTGTCATGCTGCGATCTGGTTCTGCATTTCAAGACCCTTCACAGAGATTATATCAAAAGTTAAAAGGAACATTTCACAGGATTTGACTGCACTGAGATTTTAACTTCTTCGACAATGTAATAGAGAAAAAATCTTTTTTGCCTGGTCAAAACATAACCTAATTCGCTGACAGCATTGGAACACATCTCTATAAGCACTACAGATGGAGTCATCTTAAAATTATGGGTGTAGCACAAAAAGAAAAGATAAGGAACAGGAAAAGTTTATTGGCATGTAAAGCTCCTGTCAGGAGGGTTAGGTGAGCATGGAGAGAACACAAGCTGTATTTACAAATTAACCCCACTGAGGAAAACAGTATGAAAGGCATCCCATAAGCTAAGGTAAAATGTGTAACTGCATAATGATCTCATTCTCCTTTCCACTGCCTTGCTGGGTTCCTAATCTGTCCTATTATTACATGGCTCCTGCAATGCCATTACTGCATCTAGCGGAATAGTTTGTCCTATACTGAACGCACTGATTGATGTCTTCAGTCTGTGTCTGGTGCATGCAGAAATGTTGTCAGCTGATATGCTGCTCTGTATATGTGGTGGGTTGACCTTGGATGGACACCAGGTACCCACTAGGCTGCTCTATCACTCCCCCTCCTCTCAGCTGGACAGGAGAAGAAAAATAGGATGAAAGTCTCATGGGTCGAGATAAGGACAGAGAGAGATCATTCAGCAATTACTGTCACAGGTAAAACAGACTCAACTTGGGGACATTAATTTAATTTATTGCCAATCAAATCAGAGTAGGGTAATAAGAAATAAAACTAAAACTCAAAACACCTTCCCCCCACCCATCCCTTCTTCCTGGGCTCAGTTCCACTCCTGATTTTCTCTACCTCTTCCCCCCGAGCAGTGCAGGGGGACAGGGAAGAGGGGTTGCGGTCATCTCATCACACCTTGTCTCTGCTGCGCCTTCCTCTTCACACTCTTCCCCTGCTCCAGTGTGGGGTCCCTCCCACGGGAGACAGTCCTCCATGAACTTCTCCAGTGTGAGTCCTTCCTCATGGGCTGCAGTTCTTCACAAACTGCTCCAGCGTGGGTCCCTCCCATAGGGTGCAGTCCTTCAGGAGCAGACTGCTCCTGTGTGGGTCCCCCGTGGGGTCACAAGTCCTGCCAGAAAACCTGCTCCAGCGTGGGCTCCTCTCTCCATGGGTCCACAGGTCCTGCCAGGAGCCTGCTCCAGCACGGGTTTCCCACGGGGTCACAGCCTCCTTCGGGCACATCCACCTGCTCTGGCGTGGGGTCCTCCACAGGCTGCAGGTGGATATCTGCTCCACTGTGGACCTCCATGGGCTGCAGGGGGACAGCCTGACTCATCATGGTCTTCACTATGGGCTACAGGGGAATCTCTGCTCTGGTGCCTGGAGCACCTCCTCCCCCTCCTTCTTCACTGACCTTGGTCTCTGCAGGGTTGTTTCTCTCACATATTCTCACTCATCTCTTCTGGCTGCAACTGTGCAGGGTTTTTTTCCTTCTTCTTAAATATGTTATCCCACAGATGCTACCACTGTCGCTGATGGACTCAGCCTTGGCCAGTGGCAGGGTCCATCTTGGAGCTGGCTGGCGTTGGATCTATTGCACGTGGAGGAAGCTTCTAGCAGCTTCTCACAGAAGCCACCCCTGTAGCCCCCCCGCTACCAAAATCTTTCCAATCAAAGCCAATACAGTATAACAATAGCTCTCAAAACTGGTCTAGGAAAAGGCAAACAAACAAAAAACCCCACTCAATCAAAAGAAAAGAGAAAACCTCTGAAAGCAGAGACATCTGTCTGCACAGTCATTGCAGATATATGTTTATTGAATGTTGAATGACCTCTTTCAGTGATATTCCCCAAAAGTAATGAGGCCATACTCCATGAATCCTGCTCTAGTTAGTGGATG
The DNA here is from genome assembly GCA_013401315.1 of Balaeniceps rex. NCBI lineage: Eukaryota > Metazoa > Chordata > Aves > Pelecaniformes > Balaenicipitidae > Balaeniceps > Balaeniceps rex. The sequence continues at coordinate 11,225 of VYZW01040141.1, read as the reverse complement.
GAGGGAGATTGTTCTGTGAAATAGGGAAAGTTTCAGAGCAGGAGCCTAATTTTGAGCATTGACCTTTGGAGATGTTGATCTTTCTCCATTGACCACAATTGAACTCAGGGCTGTTCAGCCTCCTGCAGCTAAAGCAAACCTTTGTGACCATCTCCTCTTCTCACCACTTTGCCTGTTTTGTTTTTTTTATCTTTCTGCTAATTTCCATGCATCAGACATACAAATACAAATCAGGCACAGAGTACTTGAGTTGCAATGATGACTTTTGCATTGCAAATCATGGCTATACAGTGTGGCAAAATCTAGAAGCTTATAACTGCAGTTTCAGACCTCCTGACATAACAGTATCTTTTTAGGAAGGAGTCTGCTAATCTGGCACATGAAACACATTCCAGCACAGTGCAGAATGCTGCAGTCTTGCCCTATAAATTCCTCCTAGCAAATGCAGTGTTGCCACTAGCAATCCTTGAGAGATCAAGGACCTCTTGCTTTCAGAAGAATTTTGTAGTAGATATTTGGCAATATTTGCCCTGCTTTGGCTGAGTACATTATGCTCTGGTCCTTGGAGAGGGAACCTTATCAGAAGCGACTGGCTTCTCGCAAACTGTGCAGCATAATCTGTTTGCTCAAAAGTGCATTAGCAGCTGGGAAACTGAATGTTTGAGCCCTGGACCTGTTGCTGAGATTTTGGCTTTTGCTGATGATTTTTTTCTCATTCCTTAGTGCAAATATAATTTTCTTTGCTTGAGCTTTAGAGCTCAAGTTAGGTGTCCTGTGTGCATTCTCAACCCTTTCTCTTCTTGAAGACAAGTTCTTGGTAGTGCCAACTGTCCATGAGAAGGAAAATCAGAGGCACTAGTGGGATAGAGATGCAGCATTCAAAAGTTTTCCGGTATGACTAATTTGGGAATGAGGACAAATTCAGTTTCCATTTAAATTTCTTCAAGTTTTTTGCAACTTCTTTATTTCTCTAAGCTAAAGCAAAGAATTTGGAATTCACCTCTGTTTTTTTTCTGAGGAAGTAAAACTATGCTGACATAGAAAAGTATAAGTATCTTCCAAGATTTAGAACAAGATGACAAACGTGATGCAAAGAGAGTTGTCTAACCAGTGTTGTAATTTTCTACTCAATATTTAAATTATTAATTTTGATAATTCTTATAAAGCTGTCAAAATAATTATTTATCTTTTGAATCAGACAACTACTGAACAACAATATTTTTAATGACTTTCAGGATTTTATCTCAGGTTCATGAATATACATTTTCTGGTATCACCTTGTGCGTTATGAGTTTATTTTTTCATCGATGCAAGCATTTTGTGTATTCTATCAGTTAATAAAGGTTGGTTCTTGTTCATAAATTATGGAGACTTATATGTTTGGTGGAAAAATTAAGTTATTTCATCTGCTGAAATTTGAAAAAAAAAATCAATCTAGCTTAGTTTCCAGTGAATGAATAATTAAATGTAGACTTCTTTCATACTTAGAGCATGTAAACCATAGAATCTTAGAGTGGATTTGATTGGAAAGTACCCGTGGATGTTATCTGATATGACCCACTGAAAATAAGGTCAATTTTGAATTAGAAGTATCTTCAAAGGGAGGGAAGAAGCAAATTGTTAACTATTTTGTTTCTTCTGGTTTTGTGTGTTTGTGTTTTTATTTTTCCTGAAATGAAAAATAAAACATGTTCGGTATTTTGCAGATGTTTTTTTCTTGAAGATATAATTTAAATTCATCAGAATTACTTTAAAATGTAAAATTCATTGTGTGTTCTAGGACCAAGTTAGTTGTGAAATGAGAATTCAGAATTTCTAATGCTCTTCTAAGTTTTTAGAAATAATATTTCTTGGCTTTACATATTCAAAAGCAAAAAATCCTAAGACTAGGCACAAATGAGTCACTTGGCTCCATTCCAGCTTGAATATGGAAAATGAGCAACAGGATAAGTACCTGAAATGAACTTGAAAGATTAACAAGTAAAATGTGCAAAGGAAATGTTTGTTCTTCAAATTAGCTCATGTCTCTGATAACGACATGGCAAGCAGAAATCTATTAGCTTCTGTAATGCAAGTAACTTGACATTTTGACAGCCAGAGAAGCTAGTCATTCCTAATGAAGCCACTGATCAGTACTTCTTCTGCTTTTAGTACTTTAAAGCTTTTATCTGTAGTTAAAGAACATATTTCTAACTAGAAAACTTAATGAAGAAGAAATGTGTATCCTAATGTGATCTAGGACAGTACCTTGCAATCTGCCTTGAGGAAAACACAGAAAATTACTCCAACTGGGAGTGAATTTACGAATTAAAGGATGTCAGATAAGTTGCTTCCTACTTTGTCACATCATATCTCTGTCCTAAACAGAACTTGCTGAACAAACCCCAGCGCTCCTCTTTATCTACATGTATAAAAAGGGTGGTACTAACGTAGTAATAACTCTTTGTTATGGCATCCTGTTGTTCCTAATATGGAGAGATCTTACAGGTAGCTATAGATGGGTCATCCTTCCATGCTCCTTGCCCCTGTGTAGTAGTGTGCTCATGGTTATGACTGGACTCCTATTTACTAGTGACTCACCGTGATCATCAGTATCTCATGGTACAGAAATCTGGAAAAGAATGTGGATCCTGAAAGAGTAATGCAAGAAAAATGACAACTTGTCTTGTTAAAAACTTTACTACTTCCTATTTCTGTAGAGGCCAACAGTTCCCAGATAAATTCTGTTTGCACAGTGAGTGGCATCTTCTTAAGGGGTATTTTGGTGCTTTCCTTGGTAAAAGGGTTGTGGCCAAGAGATTTTTCTTAGGAGCAGGACCTATGCTGGAAGCAAGATCCAAAGTACTGTGAATTGTCAGGAACTCAGTATAGATAATCTTTTGCTTTTTAGCAATTCACATTGGACTTGCCAATTTGTTTCTGAGGACTATAACCATCCTTGTGGACCACTGACAAAAAAGAGGTGCTACTGTAGCCAGAAGCTTGGATTTAAGAGTAAAAACATATTGGGATTCTGTGTTGTGCGGTAGAAAGGAACATTTAGCTGTACTAATAATTAAATACCCATGACAAAATACAGTGCCTGGACTTCCAACTAGTTTCTTATATCAAGGATGGGAAAGTTTTTCTTAGTTGTAAATGGAAGAAAACTAATCAGTGTTAATTTGTGCACTGTGTATTGATGCAGTCAAACACTTTTAATACCAATTAAACATATTAAAACAAAGTACCATGCTAAATTAAAGATTAGTCTACAAAAAAACCCAAACCAACAAACTTTTTAGCTCAGTTTCTGACTGACCTTCTGGGTTTGTCCTAATTTATTCTTACTTTTAACAGGGTTTTTCATTATAAAATATCTTCTGTAACAATCATAAAGTTATAACACAGGACTGCAGAAGAATTTTCAAACTAAAGGCACAGACTTCTATGTCACCATCACCACAGATTAACAGAATGAGAGTAAATAAAAGTTGACATGCTGTCAAAGTATCGAGATTATCCAGAAGGGCAAGCAGCCCTCTTGTTAAGAGCTGTTCCCTCAGGAGAAGAGTCTTTGATTCAGTAATTACATTCAATATCCTAAGGCGGGATTACTGCAATCACTAAATAAATGTCCACAGTTAGAGATATAATGAGAATACAGGGCTCAAAATAAGGAGCTGGAATAGCAAGGAGAGAAGCTAAGTGAAGTCAAGGCAAAATGGAGCAGTATTATAAGTATGTTTAAAAAGGGGTAGCTGCACTGGCCAAGACTTATAGACATGACTTGTGATTTGTGTTTTTTATTTAATTTCTAGAAACTCAACAAAATTATCTTAGCAGTTTCACCAATGGATGTCTTACACTTCTAAAACAACAGCTGAAGCTGAACACCTTAAATCAGATGCAAGTTTCTAGAGAACTCTGTGTTATTATACACAATATTTGTGAAGGAGGTTAATGTCTAATTTCCTACAGCTTTATTTTTGAAATAATTTTCGTGTTGGTACTATGCTTTGCCACATGCTCTCCATTATGACCGTCACACTTTATATGTTAACTTATAAGTGAATATTGAAATGAGCAAAAGGCTAATAAATAAAAATCTTCACAGAAGCTGACATTTACTTAAATGACAATGGTGTTAATTGGGAGGTCTGAAACTAATCCAGAGCTGAAGAGAAGCAAAATTTCATTACTTTTTCTTTTTCTTTTTTTTCTTTCCTTGTCTTTTGAGAGCTGACAGTGTGTAGTAGTGACTCATATATCAGGAAGACTTCTGCTCTTTTCAAGTAGGTAAAAAAAATGATAAGGAAGGTGGCTTGTGAGTACAATTAATGTGAGCGTTGATGAAGCAAGCTAGGTGAACACAAGCATATGTAACTGACTTATAATTGCATTTGAACGGCCTACCCTTTGACTCCACCATTCTACCACAAATTCTCATACAAGGTCATTGCACTGTCACTGGTGATGAGGATGTCCCAAAGGGAGAAAAATGCCAGGCACTAGACAAACTGTAACCTTTTTTTTACACCTTCACTACTCCGATGCAAGTCAGGAACAATATTCATTCCAATGTCATCGCTCTGTTTTATGCTCTGTAATTTCACCCTTACAATGTCACTACTGTTGGTTTATGTTTCTTGAATTTGTCAAAGACGAGGCTACAGCTACTGAAGCAAGGCTGAAACTGCATCTCTCTCCAGCACACATAATCTCTTCTGCTGCTGGGGGAAAAAAAAATAAATCTCTTACACTGGAGATTTTTGTTTAGTGTTTTCTGTTTCTTGTTTTTTGGTTTTGCTCTGTGGGCTTTCCACATCTCAGTTAAAGTTGTGGTCATGTTCTTACATCTTTAATCCTTTCTTCCTTCATGGAAATAGATTGCATTTTTTTTCCACTTAATAAGGACATGATTTATTTTACATAATGAGGGAGATGCATTCCTTTGCAGAAGAACAGTGCAGAATATGTAGCATTACCATAAACCTCTAATTTCGCCTTTGTATTCTACGATCTAAGGCGTTACTGGGGGAATCTGATGCATATCATCTTCATTCTTAAAAGTCCAAATGAGACATGGGGGAGCAATAGGGGGATGAAGGACAATAAAAAAATGTGTTCAGATTTTCATTTTACCTCACAGAGGTTAAGTGGGGCCAGGGAAATAAGCGTGGAAAAAAATCTGCTGATTAATTTGTGTTGATCCTCAAGATGAACCTCTAGGGACACAGAGATCTCCAGTGCAGAATATCTGAACTTTAGGTGTTGAGCAGTGAGGGAGGATGAAGGACACTGGGGAGGTACCGTGGCACAGCGAGGAATGGGAGTGATGTCTACTAGCTGATGCTTTCACTGGGGAGAGGAACTGTATTTCTCCCTTTTACTCTGATGATTCAGAAAAATCCAATGAACTCTTTAGGCGATACAAGCCAAAGTGAAGAGACATATTTTGAAGTCTTTCACTGTTGAAACCACAAGTAATTTTTTCCATCAGATCTACATATAAATTCCTTGCAGTCAGCCACCAAGGCAGAAGGAAATCTGAGAAAAGACCACAAAATCCCCTTTGCTGGCTTCTCCTTCTAACCACTGATTTATCTTTCTTTTCAATATACAACACTCATCCTATATTGCTTAAATTGCCAGCTACCCTTAGAGTGGGGATACAGTTTCATATAGCACCATTCTGAGCTCGGAGCATCTCTCAAAATGTTTTAGAAAGTAATGAGGTTAAATGGTGACCATGCTGTGATCTTGAGTACAATGAAGAGCCATTATGTATACAGCAGTGGAGGAGTAAAGACACATGCTTGTCTTTAAATCTGGTGACTTAGTTTAAATTCTGTGCTGAACGGTCAAAGCATTACAGTACCTGTGCTTGAAAAAAAGACAGACTTGACCTTCTTTGCAGACAATCTTGCCCTTTTGTAAGATGATCAGAGAAGCATGAACTTCTGTACTGGGAAAAAGATAGTAAAAAAATAACCTCTTATTGCAATCTGTGCTGGTAGATTACTTGTAGTTAGAATGACTAAGAGCAGGATGCTGAGTGACTATATGTCATAGCCTCGCTGAGGTGCCTCTATTTTATGCTCTTGTTTTTAGTGCATTCCCCAAAATATTGTGGGCAGAATAATTGAATTTGGTTAATCTCAGTGAGCCAGAATCACATCTTTTGCTGTTTATTTTCTTCATTCTTTAAACATAGTCATGTGAAACAGCGTGGGAGAGATCTAGGAAAAAGTGCATGTATCTCATTTTGCTTTGCACGCTCAAGCCATTTGTTGCTGGAGCAAATTATCCAACACATCCTCCCCTATGGCCTTGCAAAAGAGGATGCAGAGCTGAGATGAGCTTGTAAAATAATAGTACAGTTTATGTTTGTGTTTGGGGTGATCAAAATAAATAGATTTTTTTTTTCTCCTTG
>VYZW01040140.1:23138-42762 GCA_013401315.1 Balaeniceps rex | reverse complement strand
AATGACAAGAAAGACCACAGAATTAGGTTTTCCACAAAAATTTTGGATATTTTAGGTATCAGAGTTCCAATCTTAATAAGGATAATAACCCCAATCATTGAATGTACAATATTGATAGCTTAATAAAAGTTTGCTCAGGCCACTGTATTTGTCCAGCTCTTTGTAGGCAAATGTAAGCAGATAGCCATAGTAATAAGAAAAAGATACACAGTAGAAATTATCAAACAAGAAATCTTCAGCTAATTCTTCATATGCTGTATATAAACTAGAATATTTTGCAGAACACTGATTTAAAGGATTTTACTGAGTAAAATTAATTCCATCTACAAAATGTCTATTAAGCAACCAGACTGCAAAGAAGCTGTGGAAATCAAATCTTCCTTAAGAGCCATAGTTAGCGTACAACACATTTCCTCCCAAGCCAAGATTGTATTGATCAAGACACTCAAGGTCTCTTGGGTCCATTTGGTCTATGTAAAGAAAGTCTAAGACATTTCTCCTACTCTACTGACAGAAATAAAAGTTTTGTTACCTAGTTATTTAGCTTTGCCACACTTAAAATGTCATACTCAAGAATCTGAAATACCCATGATTGTCATACCTAAATGTTGGAATACCCTATATCCATGTAAGTCTGGGGAAAAAAATGCACAGAAAAGAGAGAGCAAATTAATTAATTTTGAGCCTCTTACTACCCTCCTTCAATGCATCTCACTGTCCCTCCAACATGACATGGTCTTTTGTCTCTTCTCCTTATTTCTAGGCAATCTTATTTACACCCATGGCGAAAGGTGCTGGTAGTCCATCACTATAAATTTAGAAACAAAATTTCTCCCTTAACAGGGGATATCCTAATCTAAAATAAACTCATTGAGGTGGATAGGTAGTCCAGCACAACCATAGATCAAACAAGCCAGGTGGACTGATCATGAGAGGCTAGTAATCTCCAATTAATTGCAGTCTGATAGTTACTACAGTAACAAGAGAAGTGTAAAGGGAATGCTCACACAACATAAAAGGTTGTCCAATACAGTCCATATATTTAAAAAAATATTTTGTACTTTTGGACATTTTCAATTTGCATGATGGAAAACATATGTAGATAGGAATCCACTTGTGGAATTTTCCTTCATGAACCTAATTTTTTACCATATATTAGAAAATTCTTATCAGTATGCATGCATTTTTTTTAAGAACAGAACACTATTTTGCTTTCTATTTTAGCTTTTACTTCTGTTTTGCCTCCTTGGCTTTGTGCCTAACTGTATCTTGAGTTAGACAGAAGCAGAGGTTAGTAGTGCCATCTTCTAGATTATAATAATATATTTAGATAAAAAAGTTTTTTCTGAATCACCTAGTAAAGAAAAACATTTATGTTGGCACCTACTTGACTGAAAGTAGGTACGCAATTAGAAGATCCTGACCACAAACAAGAAATAGAGGTCAAATTTCCTCACCTTTTAATATTGTTCCCAGCCCTTAATGTAAGAAAGAAGACTAAATAAAATTCCTATTTATCGCTATAGTGAGCATAAGTAAAAACTTCTATCTGAAAATAGGTGTACAGACTCAATACAGTCTCAGAGTTTGAGGGATTTCTATATTGAGCCCTAAGAATGGTATAGAGACATTCGAACTGCGAAATCACCTTTTGTCATTTGTCTTTGAATTCATATTTCTTAGGTTTGGTATTATAGAAACTTTGTCATCTCATTAGTTTAAAGAAAGTCTTTAACATGATGAACATCAGAGTGAGCAGGCAAACAAGTACAGTGGAGGATATCATGTGAGAAAGCAGATGGATGCTGAAATTCTTGTGCGGTATCACAGATGTCATACAGGCTCCCCAGGCTGTTGATAAGACATCTTTTAAATAATTAGATGCATATAACTAGTTAAAACCTAGTTTTTTCCAGTATATAGCTATATTATTTAAGGCATAGAGGCCACTCATTTTATCCTGTCTCTCCCGAGACATTTGCATAGTGCTTAATGATATGTCTTTTAGTGCCAACTAGAAGAAATATATCAGGGAAAGTTTTTGTGAAAGACAAAAAAAATTAAAAAAAGCAAAAGTGAGTTAATGTGAGAACCACAGAGTGCCCAGACACCAGGCAGCTCAAGGTCAAACGAAGCAAGCGGTTTTTCTTCATGACAGAGAAGTGACCTAAAGGTCCCTCTTACACTCCAGTGTCTCCTCAGAGGAGGCGACTGCTTACCTACTGCCAGCCTAGGATAAGAACGACAGCAAAGCTGCTACCACATATCCCGACTGGGCTCCCTTCCAGCTGGGGAAAGATGCTAGCCCTGCCTAGGACCACTTTCTTTCCCTCTCTGGTTCATTGCCTTGCCTCACAAGGCAGCATTTCTACTCACTATGTCACTTGTGGAGAGACTTCCTTCCTACAGCTTACTGGCCTCGCATGCTCCCTTTGGGTAACTTGACTATAACAGACTTCAAAATGCAGTTCTAAAAATCCATAACCTTTTTACAGTTGAAATCTTTTATAGGAGTCTGTGTACAGTTTATTCAGATCACAGGTGTTGGAAATGTAGTTTGCTTAGAGAGGAAGGAAGTGAGAGTATAATGCATTTTTCATACCAGATGATGACATGGAATGTAGTCATACAGAAATCACTCAGCTTCTTCTTAGAGACTTGATTTCAAAGCACCATTAAGTAAAGCTGATTGTTTTGCCCAAACACTAACTTCATTACTTAAAAATAATCTGCAAGGGAAATGCATGCTTTCTTTAATTCACTAAATGATTCGCCTTGTCAAAGTGTCAGATAAGACAAAGAACCTTTAAATCCCAGAAGAGCTTGCTCACAGAATGAAAGACAAGCCACTTTTTGTTTTACTGATTTATTTGATCAAGAATGCCTGAGTCATGAGTAACTTGTCTCTGTTATAAACTTCAATATAAACCTCAAAGTAAGCATTCGATTCTAATTTCACTGAATATTACAGTATCACCAACAATTGGTCAGATGTAATGAAAAATTAAAGTGAATGGTCAGTATGCATCTACCAGGACAAAATGATTCCTAACAATAGTAGAGCTAGATCTAACTCCCAGAAGCTTGCAGCAATGCCTTGTGGAATCTGGGAGGAGCTCTACTTTCATATTAAGACTAACAGGCAAATCCTAGCTGCATATGTCACCTTCTATCTGTAAGTCAGATGGGAAATCTCAGCTAAGGAATTATCTGTGAAAATTCTTTCCTACTTACTGTAGCAGAGAACTTCGCCAAGTAATGCTATTTTCCCACCCACCAAAAATGTTTGGGGTTTTTTTCCGTTTTCATAGGCTCCCATTAGCTTACAATTACTGAGATCATTAGAAATAAATCATCCATATTTTATGCATTTCATGCTTATTTTACAGGCCTGCATGATGTCAAACCCATCTTTTCTATGTAGACTATGTAGGAATTCTGCCTAATAATAACCGCTCTCTTAAGTGTGCAATCACATGTGTGCATGAAAATATATTTTCCCATTCCTGGAAATCTATAAATTCACCACAGTCTATAGCAAGCGTAGGTACAAAAAGGGAAAAGGGCTGTAATACTCACTCCCTGTGGCCTCAGAAGCAATGAGACAGGTGAAAGTTTCGCTGCCCTTTTTACCCTTGTGACAAGCATTTTGCTTCAGAGCCCTTGACTACCTTCAGCATAGTGCAGTTCTGTAGATGAAGATGATGCCTTTCTGCTGTTGGCTTGTAGGTATTTTGTATCACAGCTCACTGGTTAGTGCCACTATGTATGAGCTGCCAATCTCTCACCTTCAGCTTCAGTTCTGCCAGGCTTTCATAAGCCAGCATGTCACCACACAGATGCTGACATAAAATCATGTTTTTCTGTGAGAGACTGGTGATGGAGAAATCCAGGTCATTGCAGTAACCATTTCAGGTCTTGAGTGGGATTCTCAGCCAGCTGTTATTGCTGGGGCCTACTCTACTAACGATATTCTTTTGCACGGATATAAACAAAAATAATTCAGTAAGAACAAGTTTAATCAAGTGCACATACATGAAAGACGAAAACACTGACTAGGCAGCAGCTGCTACAATAAAGTGTGGGAATCACAGTGGATCAGAAATACAAAGTTTGGCCCAATCTATGCAGAATTAGGAAGGCCTTCTCTGAAATACATCATCCAGTCTGGAGCACCACACTTCAAGGAAGATGTGAATGAGTTGAAGAGACTGCATGGAGAAAAGGAAGGGTCCAAAGTCTAGGAAGCAAACTATGATGCAAGACTGAAAGGAGCAGGGCTATTCTTAAGATGACTAAAGCACCACTGTTATCAAAGATTACAAAGAAGGGTGCAAATTAGAAGGGAATAAACCATTTCCTGTGTCTACCAAGGCAAGAATAACCTGTTGCACCTATAAATTTAAAGTTGTACTTTCGGGAAAAAAAAAAGCATACTTTCTAAAAGTAGGTAAATACTCAAATAGATAGACGTTTTTTAAAACACATTGGAGAGACATGTCAGGAAAGACTTGCATTTAGCTGATCCTACCTTGAAGCAGGGAATGGAATGGATGGTGTCTTACGGCCTCATCCAGCCTAATTTTCTGTGATGCCTTGAGTCTAATATCTTAATTCAGCATCTTGAAAATATAGGGTCAGTCACTGCAAGGAAATAGAGAAAAAGGGGGCCCAGAAATATTCCAACTCCCCACAAGCATATGAAAGATATGAAAAAGAAGAGAAGACGACACCCTGCAGTAGGATCAGGTGCACTGGCACAATGGGCATTCAGAGCCATGGCAGTGACCAGAGGTCACAGCCTCCCCCAGGGGAGGTGAGGAAGTCTTCGCCTGGTGCAGCTTGACTTGTGGACCAGAGAACACCATATATATACTGTTATATATATATATATATATGCCATTAAACAGATTTAACAGGAAAGCAGGCTGAGTGCAGAGGAGGTTTCACACCTGCTTCAGACACAATGGGCTCAGATGCAACTGTCAGGTATTTTAGTGATACTCTTTACATCCCAGAGCCATGTCCGAGGCACAGGAGTCTTAATTGACTGAAGTCAATTAAAAAAGTTAACCTTGACTTCAAAGTAACTTGTAACATTTGCAGCATCTACTGGATATATGCATGCTGTATTTGCAGAAGAGTAAATAGAAGTACAGATCTTAAATTATTTAATGCCAGATATACTGAGAAAGACATTGACACTGATATGTGCTGCTCTATTTTTAATGTATGCCATTGCCACATGTTTAACAGTTTAAATACATTTTTCTTTCAGGGGCTAATCCTTGAGTCACCTGTTACTGATGAAATAAACTTCTTAAAAAATTTTACCTGCAAATACTATTAAAGTCACTGTTCTTCAGCTACATTATTATCAATGCAGAAAAAACAGGATTCTCTTAGAAATGTTTAACCCAAGCTTTTTCCCTTGAGGAAAAAAAGATCCTATGTATATAAACCACAGTTGCTTTTAGATAAGCAGAGTGCACTGAAGATGGAAATTAGGAGAAAATGAAGTAACAAATAAATATTTTAAATTGTATTTCTTATTTTTATTTTATCCAGTTGAAATTAGGCAGAAGGTTACCACACTGGGAAATGAACACTAAATGAACACTAAATGCTGCATACAAGCATTGCTCTAGGAAAACTGAAAATCTGATATAGAAAAAGCTATTTAATCATTACAGATAAAAACTGCATGTTCCACAAACGGCAAGTGGACAGATGGGTGGAAGGCTTGGACGAGCTGTTTGATGGCCTCCCACCATTCGTTCTGCTATGCCAACTGGTAATTATTCTGCAGAAAACTATGTAGGTCCAGGCTGTGTTTTGTCACATAAAATCTATACAGTGACACGTATCATAAACAATCTGTAGGCATATCTACATTGGCTTTACAAAAGAAATGATGTAATGATAAGTTATTGTAATTTTGAAGATAACAAGCATAATTATGTATAGTAATGTAGTCACATCTGGTCAAACTGCCACATGTGGAAAATCAGGAGATTTACCAGGCCAGCTGAAAAAATAGTGCTGAAATATATCAATAGACTGTATTACTTTGTCCCAAATGTTCTTGCAGTTATAGTTCTAGCTATGGCCCTTTTGTGTCACAGTGCTAAAATTCGCAGTCCTGATACTGAACTATGTTTTCAATCAGTCAGTAATTTTTAGCTACATTTTCTTCTGACAGAAGAAAATTGAGTATACCAGTTGGGTTTAGCTATAGGTCAGCTACAGTTCAGCCCTGCAGTCCTACCTATGCAATCTATTGAATCATTATCATGATTTCCTTTGCCAATATTGTTTCCAGCTCATCTGAAATCATATGGAGGCAGTGAAGAGCGCCAAATACTAGTTCAGTTATGAACAAGTGATCCATACTGTCACTGAATGTGAGTATTTCTGATGAGATACACGGGCATCCACAGTGCACATTTTAAAGTGATAGTTAAGCTTTTAGGGTAAATTGGGATGACACAAGGATGTCTCTTTTTGACAATAACAAATTACTTTTCTTATTACAAACTGGAATGCTAAGTGATACATATAATTTTTCTGCTTGTTAAGGGCTCCTTGCATTTTAGTATTGGTGCCAGTTTTCACTGAAATATTACACATAAATAAGATCACACCTGTCCTGGTTTCAGCTGAGTTAGAGTTACTTTTCTTCCTAGTACCTAATACGGCTGCGTGGTGCTTAGTTGCCGAGTGGGGCTAAACCACGACAACACCTAAGGCTGATTCTTGACAGACTCCACCCATAGCTTACCTCCAATTTGATACTTCCCCTTTCAACACACTCCCAACACCTACTTAGATGTTCATTGATATGACATACCTAAGCTTAAAATCCTAACTACTAGCCTCACAATAGTCTAGGAATAGTCGAAACATTTTTCTACTGCTCAGAACTGTACTTGGATGACTTTTAAAAAATTGTTATTATTTAATATGCCACATATATGTTAAGACCTAATTCTGTTTAGTAGTCAGCTGTTGATCTATCTTTACATACACAATGGAAATAGAAATTGCAAAACTTCACACATTTTAAAGAAAAGATAAGGATATTGAAAAAAATATCTGGAATGTCCTTTAGAATAAAAGGCCAGGATTAATTTCTATGTCAACCAGGATCCCTGCCTTGCTATTCACTTTCTATAAAACTGCATCTGGGTGACCATGCTTGTGAGAAAACTCAATAGCAATGGAATAGTTTTGTAAATAAAAGACTGCCCTTGACCAAAATTCTTCAATGGCCACCTTGACAGCTATTTGTGGAACAGAGATTCACCATGAAGAAGCAGGTGATGGTAGGATTTAATATCTGCTGCATTCATAGCCCTTGTTTAGCTAGGTAAAGAAGTGCACAGATAACAAATTGTCACATTTCCAAATGCTAAATACCCAAACATGAGTGCTTACATCCATGTCTGTACACCTAAACAAAGTGACTTCTCCAAAATGTGGAGGTAAAGTCAGGTTCGCAGCACAGAGCAAACTATTCCGGGCCTGGTCCTGGGGAAACACAAATGAGTTTCATTTTAATTTTAGAGTTTTAGACAGGTAACAGTATGGACTGTGCTAATTTTCTAGTCTGTTCCAGTTTTGAGATACAGACATTTCAATAGCTATTTCATACAGATAAATTTCTAACATAGGAGGATTGAGTCACAGTCATTGAGTTTCATTGAAATACAGAGAAGGAATAGATTATTAGTTTAGACTAGATATTTAAACATCAGTCTGAAAAAATCCTGCCCAGAGAGACCCACTGTTCCTGAATTCATTATAAGCTCCCTCTTTGTGTACATAAACCAAAGTTTCACTGCCCTTCTTTGTTACCATATTGCATTTCAGATGCTTATCTGCTCACACTGTCTACTGCACACCGGCATCTATTCTGGCACTGGAGTTGATGTCCAGGTTTTCTCTGTTCATGACAAAATCACATTTCATTAGCATTGTCCACATGGACATCTGTCATATTACATAGCATCTTGTATGCAGAATTTCATACAGGGTTTTGATGTGAAAAACGTGTCCCCACAGATTTGCTGAAGAGTTGAGAGAAAAATGGAGGTCTGTAATTTTTTAAAAAGGTTAGTTGGCCAGTCTGATTCTGACTCTGCAAAAAAACCCATCAATGTGGGTTGAAAGCAAACAGGAGTAATTTCAATCCCAAAACTGTATTCTTTTCACAAATTAAGAAGAACTGCAGATTGAATTATTTATAGTCATTTTCTTATTGACTTTCACCTCCTCTTCAATTTAGGAGCTATGCACTGTGCAGTCAGTTTAAAAACATTCCCCTTCCTGAAATTTTCTGCTAAATATATTTTTGTTGGTTTGAGGCTTCAGCTGTCAAAAGTCCATCATAAAAACTACAGATTTTGAATCTAATCTGATTTGATTGTATAAATGGGTCATCTTGTAGGTTTTCTTCCTTACTGGACAGTCTTAATTCTTAACTTAAAATTTTGCTAGTCCAATATTTTCAGGAAGTACCTAAGCCATTATTGTCAACTGTTAGAGCCTTCTATTGGAGGGGCCATTTTCTAGAATGTTTTTGTCAGAAATGAAAAAGATCATAGAATGAGTCAAAAGAAAGTAATTTCATATCTGAGTGTTCCTGAATCATATTTTCTCAGTTCTTGCCATGGTTGTCTGAAAAAGGAGACTTGTAATGAAAGTTCCTCTGTAATGTTAGCTATAGTCTATTAAAATTCAATCTTTGAATAAGGAGCTGGTAAAACAATTGTCTCCAGACACTAAATAAGTCACATGAACCTTAAATATATTACTTATAAGAAGAAACCTGAGGAGGTGAATGTCTTCAGGCATGACATGGAAAGACCTTAGCCTGGATCAGACGCATCTTACAGGTGCATTCAGTGCTGGAAGATATTTTAATCTATTAAAATGTAGTAAATCAAAGCAGTTATAAGGGACAACATGTTATTGCATGATATAAATAATTAAAAATAAACCTATTGCTGTAGTATCTATCAGACTTCAAACATTTTTTAACAGGTCAAGCCAAAAAAAGGTATTTATTTTCTGTCAAGAAGATTGAAAAACCGTGATTTAATGGTAGTAATTAAAAAAATATATGAATAATATTTCTTCAGGAGAAATTTAGTCCTACAGCACACAGAAAGCAATGCCCGTAGATATAGAAGAGTGGGAATTACAGGCATCTCTGCCTTTATGTACATTAAAGAAAGAGTAGTATGAGAGAATCACATGAACACTGGAAGTGACCAAAATCAGCTCTAAATTTTTGATTAAAGAGAGGGCAATTGAATGGAGCAGAGGAATGATGAAATATAGAGCTATTTAAAGTGATGAAAACCTTGTTTTAAACTTGTTTGGAAGGATTAAAATAGATGAGCCCTGTAATATAAATGGAGTCATTCATACACATTTGACATTTTAAACTGCAGCAGCACAAAACAGGGATTATTGATACATCAGTAAGAGTAGTTTCTTTGTTGCTTGCCCAAGAATTGAGATTTACATTATTATTCCTTGGATTTTTTATATATTTGATATAATTGAATTATTTCAGACATAATCAGAAGGCACAATTAATCTTTCTAGGATCTCCAAAGATGATTAGATATTTCTGTCTGCCAAGAATATTGTTAAAATACATTAGAGCATCAAAAATAACAGAGCTAAAATCTTTTTTTCAAAACTGAATTTTCCTTACATTTCTTGAAAGACTGGCAACATTTTTGCTTATGACTTATTACATTTCCTACAACTCACAGTACTGTGTTCAGCCACTTTGCTCAGCATACCCTCCATATTTTCAGACATTCATTATCAGTCAAAGAAATCCTTGAAATACCTCAAAATATGTACAATGGTCAAAGGGTCAGAAGTTCAGATAGTCACTCACATCTTTGTTCTCCTTCCCCTCATTTATATACTGGGTGTGCTCCAGAGTGTACTGGGGATCTTTTGATTGCCTTCAAAGGGGACTGGCAGAAATGCCCTTGCAACCAGACAGACCCTCCCTGTCTTCCAGGGTATCTTTTCCCCTCCACCCCTGCTGATCTGTCCTGGGCTTTGCTGACCTCTACAAGACACACACATCTGGCAACCGATGTTTTCCCTTGCACTGCTTCTTTCTTCTCCCTGAATCGTTATTGATGACAAGCTCACTATGGGGTCTCAACAGGCTTAGCAGCCTCAGCTGGACCAGGTCTGTACCAAAACTTACAGTGGAGAATGTTTTCCCTGGACTGAACTCACCATAATGTACATTTCCCCTCTCTGCCTATACGGGAAGCTGCAAAAGCTGCTCCAGGCCTCAAAAAAGAGAGTGGAAAGATCTTTGTGGAGTTGAACGGGAGCTGGGCCAGGTGTGACTTGTGAATTAAATGAAGCCAGCAGCCAGCTCAGCTGAAAATTGGCTGAAACCCGTAAGGGGATGTGGAAGACACCAACAGGAGAGTAACAGTGTGAATAAGAAACTTGCAGTGACTTCACCTGATCCCACTTTCTAATGACAGCTGCCACCCGTCCTTCTCTCTGAGTGGGATTTGCAGTCCTCACTGCAGTACAAAAGAGAGAATTTAGAGAAGCTTTTAAAAAGCAAGCTTTGCTGATGATGTAGAAATAGCATTCTGACTGCACTTGTACAATTTCTTTCAACAACTACTAATTAAAGTGCACAGTAAATACTTCATTATTATCCCTCTGAGATAAATAGTATGGGAGTTAAAATGAAATGCTAACTCTAGAGTAATGTTTTTAAAAAACTAGAAAGAGAAAAATTCAGTTTGAGCATACCTATATTTTGATTTATTCTGGAATCCTGAATTTTACATTCTTTCTTTTCCATGTAACAGAGTGAACTAAACTTCATTCCTCAAAGTAACAATTTTATGTAACATTAGGACTGTCTGAAAATGTGGGAAAGATGTGAAATCTTTTATAAAACTGTTTTTCTTCCATTTGCCAAAATTACAACTGGTCTTAGAGCTGGTCAGATAACACAAGGAGGGGATAGGAGTTGCAAAAGTGATATTGCTTTTTCATTTATGTTTTCCTAAACCAATTCAAAGTTTAAAAGCTTTCATCATACACTGAAGCATTACAGACATTTCTTTTTAATGGCTAAGTCCCAGATGCTGCCTGGATCTTACAGCAACTCCAGCAGCGAGTTCTCTCATGTTGCCTTGCACTTGTTTCCTCAGTAGCCACATGATCACTTCTTGTAAGCAAGAACTGTGTGATAAAGGTGTGATAAAGAGTGCTTTCTCTTTATCACTGTCTCGTTATTCTCTTCTTCTCAGCATCCCCTCTGGCCTGGCCACGTACCGAAAAGGACAGTACCCCTGCTTTCCACTTCCCAGGGGGCCATCAGGGCTGGCAGGAGCCCATGCGGAGGTGGCTGCACCTCTTCTCTGCAGCTCAGCAATGTTTGTCAGGGCTTGCATGCCTGCCAGTCATGGCCCTTAGGCACAGAGGGAGGCCTGATTTATTAATCCTAAGCAAGTTTAGGAGGAAGCTAGCCACTAAAATGCTTAGCTTAGACAAGAAAGCAGTAATTCATATATGGTATATACAATAAAACACAATAGTTTCTGAGACAAGAGCCTGGGTATGAGTCAGATGTTAGGCTGGCTAAGGAGCTGGTGGGATCGTTACAAATTAGTGTTGCATAGCTAAGACCTGCCTAAGAAGAAATGCAAGTGGAGGGTCCTCCTGCAAAAGCAGAACAAACTGAAAGGCACCCTTGAGCTCCAGACCTGACCCTGTGGATGATTCCTTGCATATGCTTCATCTCACATGCCTAAGGAAATTCACCTATCTACCTAACTATAGTTAGGTTTCAGTCTGCTGCCAGCCCCCCTGGAGCCGTCTCTGCCCCAGATTGAGCCTCCCCATCCCTCAGCCTCTCCTCACAGGGCAACTGCTCCAGCCCTGACTGCCTTGGAGCCCTTGCTGAACTCACTCCAGTTTGTCCATGTCTTGTATTGAGGGGGGCCCAAAACCAGACACTGTATCTGCCCATGGTCTCATGAGTGTGGAGCAGAAGGGGATAATCCCATCCCTTGAAGGATGGGCCATGGTCCTGGGCACTGCTGGCTCCTGCACGGCTCATGGTGCTCCAGGGCACCAGCGCCTCCCGCAGAGCTGCTCCCCAGCCTGGCCGCCCCCAGCCCACACCCTTGCAGGGTTATCTACCTTCCCAGGGGCAGGAGCCTACATTGTGTGGGAGCTTAAGTCGTGTGGTGTATTGTAAAATCAGATTGCTCATAAGTGACTGAAGACAGTAGCTAGTTCCTTAGGGATCTCAAAGGGAAGGAATGATTGATTAAAAGCATATGCTTTTAAGGGGGATATGCAGTCAGGTAAAAATCAGATGAGGGCCTTGGAGGAAATGTTTTTTTCCCCACCACAGAAAAGATCACAGAAATAAACAATATGGTTCCTGCAACTTTTTAATTAAAGGGTGCCTCCTCATGGTTGGATCGATTTCCTAACCAGCAAGTTCTTCTTGAGCAGAGCAGCTGAAGTGAAGGACAGTATGCCCATAAGGCAGTGTTTGCAGCTTAGACTTTCCTATTTAACATACAGTTTGCCTTCCACCTACTGTGTTTTCTATAAACACTAAACAGTTTGAGCAGGACTGAATTTTCATTTCATGGCTTCAACATCCTGCTGTATTACAGTGGTTTAAAGGTGATTTTGCATTCAAATGTGAGTCTATACCTGAGAAAAAGTTGTTTCTACCTACTTGTCTCATGGAGGAAGAAGAACCCCAAACCATCATTCAGACACAACTCAGTCCCTGCAGTGTTTCTGGGACAGCAAATTACGTGCTGCCCCCTTATACAGACTTCATTTTGAGGATGTGTTTAAGCCTCAGAAGCAAACAAATATGGACAATGTCTATTGCAGCTATTGGAAGGAATAAGGACTGCAGGATCAAGTCATGAATTGAATTACACTGTTTCAAGAGTTCCCTTTACAGGGGAAAAAAAGGACAGAACTAAGGGGAAAAAAAAAAGTAGTCATGTGTGCTGTAATTCTCTCCAGATTTGTCCTTGCGTTAATCACATCTGATATTAATGTGATTAAAGGAGCAGAGACTCACTAGAAGAACTCAGGAGAAAGGAAAACTCCTCCGTGATGTTTGATTTTCAATTCCTCAATATTTTGAATTCAGATAAAGATCCCTGGGGTAAGTTTTCAGTAATCTCTGACACAGTGCAAAAACCTGATGCAGGGCTGGAGAGAAAGGTTGCAAAAACAACCAATTTTCTTTCCTCATTAAAAGAATAAATGGTTATGCTATGATTCTTCAAACCAGTCCATACATCAGATTTTAGAAAACTAATACTGTAGTCAAGTATATACTATAACCACAGTTACCATGGTAATCCACTAAACAGCTCCCATTTGCCCTGAAAGTCACTGTCACTGTATATGCCTTAACATCAGCTTTCAGAAATACTTCATATTGAACTACAGATGATATTTTATTGTTAATTGAAAATACTTTGGTTACTAACATATTAAACTTTTCTTTTGTATGGAAATAAGCCCATATCAAAACGTGCAATGCCAGCTTACTGCTAAGTGGGAAGCTGGTCTCTTTCTCACAGGTATCTATCTATAGGTTGCTTTGCAAGTATGAAAAGTATTTGTTAGCCTGAATCTTTGCAGGTTGAGAACTCACAACATACATCTTGCTACCTGCTAAGTCAGGTATCACTGAGGTCATGTTCAATACAGAAAAAAAGAGCTCATCATGATTTTAATACTAAATTGGTGGTTGTTCTGTTTTCTACTGGTTATCTGTACAGTTTAATTTAAAAATTAAATGTTAGAACTCCCCACTCAACATCACACCACTCTGCTGCACTGCTTGAGGAGATTTTGTTTCTATGGTAACTGCAGGAGACTTATTCACAGCCATTGATGTCACCCACACACTAAATTTAATTACAATATATACAAACCATTGAACCATTTATTTCTTTCATTATATTATCTGGAACTTTAATGTAATAGTTACCAGTTATGATCACAGTGAGTATTTTAGTAATCTAAATAAACATATACAGAGAGAAGGCTATAGATATATTTCCTAAAATACTTATAAATAGAAAAGCTTTGGAGAGGAACACATTTATTGGCTCTCTCCACTGGCAGATGACCGATTCCATTTTAGGTACACTTTAGAGGCAAATATCACTTCATTAGATATTTGCGGAATTCCTCTGGTGGCTCAGAAAGCGCTTGGGGACTGTCCGGTCACAGCCACCAACTACAACCGCTGAAGGCAATCCCACAACTTTTGGATCTGCTGAGTGCTTTAGTATGATGCTTTCAGTTCTGCTGGGGATTTAAGAAGTGTGCACAGGAGACCATACTTCCTTCACCCTCTGGAGGGTGAGGGTCTGCTTGTGGTTCCTGTCCACAGCTGAGGGAGATCTGGATCTGAGGCCAGAGCAGGATTTATAGAATCATAGAATCATTTACGTTGGAAAAGACCAGATCATCAAATCCAACCATAAACCTAACACTGCCAAGTCCACCACTAAACCTTGTGCCTAAGGACCTCATCTACATGTCTTTTAAATACCTCCAGGGATGGTGACTCAACCACTTCCCTGGGCAGCCTGGTCCAATGCTTGACAACCCTTTTGGTGAAGAAATTTTTCCTAGTACCCAATCTAAACCTCCCCTGGCACAACTTGAGGTCATTTCCTCTCATCCTGTCGCTTGCTACTTGGAAAAGAGACCAACACCCACCTCGCTACAATCTCCTTTCAGGTAGTTGTAGAGAGCAATAAGGCCTCCCCTCAGCCTCCTCTTCTCCAGGCTAAACAACCCCAGTTCCCTCAGCCACTCCTCATAGGACTTGCTCTCTAGACCCTTCACCAGCTTTGTTGCCCTTCTCTGGACACGTTCCAGCACCTCAATGTCTTTCTTGTAGTAAGGGGCCCAAAACTGAACACAGTACTCGAGGTGCGGCCTCACCAGTGCCGAGTACAGGGGAAGGATGACTTACCTGGTCCTGCTGGTCACACTATTTCTGATACAAGCCAGGATGCTGTTGGCCTTCTTGTCCACCTGGGCACACTGCCGGCTCAAATTCAGCTGGCTGTCAACCAACACGCCCAGGTCCTTTTCTGACGGGCAGCTTTCCATCCACTCTTCTCCAAGCCTATAGCATTGCATGGGGTTGTTGTGACCCAAGTGCAGGACCCGGCACTTAGCCTTATTGAACCTCATACAGTTGGCCTCGGCCATCAATCCAGCCTGTCCAGATCCCTCTGTAGAGCCTTCCTACCCTCAAGCAGATTAACACTCCCACCCAACTTGGCGTCATCTGCAAACTTACTGCGGGTGCACTAGATCCTCTCGTCCAGATCATTGATAAAGATATTAAACAGAACTGGTACCAATACTGAGCCCTGGGGAGCACCAGTTGTGACCGGCCGCCAACCGGATTTAACTCCATTCACCACAACTCTTTGGGGCCGGCCATCCATCCAGTTTTTTACCCAGTGAAGAGTACACCTGTCCAAGCCATGAGCGTTCATTTTCTCTAGGAGAATGCTGTGGGAGACGGTGTCAAAAGCTTCACTAAAGTCCAGGTAAAAAACATCCACAGCCTTTCCCTCATCCACTAAGCGGTTCACCTGGTCATAGAAGGAGATCAAGTTAGTCAAGCAGGACCTGCCTTTCATAAACCCATGCTGACTGGACCTGATCACCTGGTTGTGCTGTATGTGGCGCATGATGGAGCTCAAGATGATCTGCTCCATAACCTTCCCCGGCACCGAGGTCAGACTGACAGGCCTGTAGTTCCCCAGATCCTCCTTCCACCCCTTCTTGGAGATGGGCATCACATTTGCTAACTTCCAGTCAACTGGGACCTCCCCGGTTAGCTAGGACTGCTGATAAATGATTTATGACTAAGCCCTCAGCCATTCCCCACAAGGTGATAAGAGACAGTCAGACAAGCAGAGCTGGTGTATCATTAGGCTGTAGGAGCAATCACAGAGCAATTCTGTCACCACCTCTGAGCCAGCAAAAAGATGATGATGATGGGGAACTTCAGAGACTGAGACCTGTTCTTTAGAGCAGCTCCCTAAGCACAGCCTAGCTTAGAAAAGAAGTGTGCATCATGAGAAACATTTTGACAATGAACTGGAAGAAACAAATGCTTACAATCTGTAAAAGTCAGACCATACGGCTGGGGGATGTTTCAAAGCCTTAGACTCTTTTACTCTTTTACTCTGCTTGTGACAAGCGAGACATTACAACAGAGATAATTTCTCCTCCTGAAAATGGGAACCTAGAGGCTATTGATCTTCCTGTAAGACAGTTTCCAGAGAAGCTATAAAGAGAAAAGCTCTAAAGGCTTCACCTTTGATATATTTTCTCAGGTCTGGCTCTGGCCCGTTAAGAATTTCCCTCTCTTATACAGACAGTGGCCTTAGCACATTCAGACTCTGATGACTGAGCCTAGAACATAGGTTCAAGGGCCACTGTACTGAGATGATGTCTTTTAAAACTCTGACCGTGGTCATAGGACCATAGATCAGAATTTTTTTCCATTTGCAGCAGCTCCAAAGCTGTCATTTTTGTGGGGACCTCACAAACACAATTTCCCAAATAAAAGTTTTTGCAGTAGCAACCAATGATACAACTATCTATTTAATTTCCAGACCATGGTCTAGAAAAAGGAATGCTAGAAAAAAGGCACGTTTCCCATATCGGTACCTT
Source organism: Balaeniceps rex (assembly GCA_013401315.1). NCBI lineage: Eukaryota > Metazoa > Chordata > Aves > Pelecaniformes > Balaenicipitidae > Balaeniceps > Balaeniceps rex. The sequence continues at coordinate 25,986 of VYZW01040140.1, read as the reverse complement.
CTGTTTCTTGTGGTGGTTCATCCTGCTGTTACAGGGAAAGATAGCATGAATAGCCTCATATATCAAGACAGTAGGGAATTTCCTGTATCAACAGAAACTATACCTTGCCTAGCAATGACTCTTCAAGTAAATTATTAGGTGAAGCTACAATCACAAGAGATGTTTAGAAATACATTCACCAAGCATTGACTATGGCTTCTTTGATTCCTTCTCTGATCTTACAGAAACATGCATGTAATTGTTAGAACATCCAAACACCAGGAAAACATTTCCCTTTCCTGAAACAAATGCAGCAATTCCTAAATAAAATCTATAGCCAAGTTATAATATTGAGTGGGCTAACTCTGCAAATATGAATAGTACTTACCTTAACCTGGAGCCTTTATGTTTAATTCTTCTCACTTTCTCTCCTCTTTTATATATTGGCATTCCTCTTGGAAATCTTTCCACTTTGATGAATTCTTGCTGTATCTTACAACATCTATAGTACTCAAGAGAGAACACGGGCTGCAGCAGGGAACTGCTTTTGAGAAAGATCCCTCAAGTCAGGCTGTGTGCAGTGCTACAACGTTTGCTGAAGCACCTTTTAATAAAGAGCAAATATTTATAAACATGATGTCCTCTGCCGTTGCCCAGCATGAAGTACCTGCATTATCTCAAACGTGATATGAACAGTTAGACTAGGGTGACTCACACTGAAGGGATTAAAAGGTGTAAACACAGCAGAACCAGAGCAAACAAACCTGCAGAGACTGATTCCTGTGGAATCTGCATGTGTGTAAAATATTTTGCAGAAGAATAGAAGGAGTGAAAGAAAGTCTTAATTCTATATACAGAGCTGACCATGAGAGATAATGATGAGATAATAAACATGGAGCTATTTTATTGCTGTTGCACTGGCTTGCAAAGGGTTTTTTACTTGCTTGTTTTCACTATCTCATTGAGGGGAAAAGGACGGCAAGGGAGTAAAATGTATTTTCAGGAACATGGCTAATGTATTACAGGGAAGCTTTTGCCAGGGGAGCAACTAAAGAAACAGATCTTCTCAGGACAGCATTAAAGAAAATGAAGGTGTTGCTGATAACTGAACTCTTGTGCATTTCATTTTTAACAAGATAAAGATTTTCACAGGATAAAAAAAAGGAAATGGATTAATTACACAGCACAGCTAGAAACTCTAGAACTCAGAAAATCTGTGAGATTCCTATTAAGAGGGTAGGATGTGTGATTTTAGCTCCTATGAGAGATGAAGACATAAATAATTTGAGAAATGCCTCTAAATAACAAAGACAGCTGTGCTGTCCAGAGAAAGGGTTAAAGCTATAGCAGCCTCTAAGACTGAGCAAATACATGGGATTGTCCACAGAGCAGGACAGAAACAGAATAACCGCTAATGCCCAGCCTGTGGTGCAAGGAGACTCAAACCCTATGGGCTCCAATGCTTCTATCATTGGCATACAGGCAAAACCAAGAAAACCACAAACACAAATCTCAGTGAATTCAGTGACTGAGAGTTTAAGGATTTATAGCAAAGGGGAGGACACCTGCAGAACAACTTTAGTACGCACACAGGTTCTCAACATGCACCCAACAAGGGGGGCTGCCTGCCATTCGGCTGCCATCACTGTAGCCCTGTGTTAAATTAATGACTCCTTTGATTTCAGCTGCATTGTGGAGCCAGCTGCAATGTGATGCATTACTGTAACAGGCTGAAGAAATGAAGCCAGGTGCTAATGATACACAAAAAGCTATTTTAATGCAGTTGATAAGAAACCCAGTGAACCAGATACATTGGGGCTTGGAGTTTGCATAGCTTTGTTACAACAGCTATGAAAACAATTAAAAGCAAAAAGGTAGTAAGATCAGAAACTGGGGGAAAGAATCTGTATTGTAAGAAGGAAGAAAAACCAGAAAAGCACACACAGCTAGAAAGGTAAACATATTTGCAACACCACTGCAAACATTTCTGGCAGGGCCTTTAACAACATGGAACTCACCTTCAGTTGCTGCCCAGCACACAATTTTCACAATATGTATATTGCAGATAGCTTGTTGTACAGCAAGAGGAACCTTATTCCAACACTTGAATAATGTGAATCAAATCTGTGTTCATAGCTACTTTGAAATAAATTTGAAATAATTTGGCAAAAGACACTGTAATTATTCCAGGTTTGTGTGGCTGTCAAACAATTGATGATGTATGAGGTTTAGATCATTTTTCCTGTCATCAAGGACAAGCCCAAACTTTTAGAAAGAATTTATTTATCTTTTCTCCATTATGTATGTAAAATAAAGATTAATTATGTATGTAGATTCATCCTAGTCAGAGCTGGTTGAGTTCTAAATTATTTTACTATTTTTGTAAAGAGTGGGTCAAATTTACCTGCACTTTCGTGGGGTCAGATAGGTATAACGAGGAGCAGAAGCTGGCCCGGCAGGTAACTTAGACTGATATTTATGACATCCTAATTTGGTCTGCTCATACTATAGCTGCATTATTGCTGCTTGAAAGCTTTACCTCTTGAATAATTGCAATTCCAGAAAGTCTCTTACTCAGCTAATTTATATGTGCTTTTTCCTATTGGCTTCAACAGCACCAATAAAATCTTGTCTCCACTGTGCAAAACAGCACAGAATAGAGCTTGGTCTGCTGCCAGGGCAGAGGAGACTTATTAGCTGGGCTGCAGCATCCACCCAATACTGCTCTGCTGCTCCTGGCCCAGCTTCACATCTCAGATCATTGCTCTGCACCCCACAGACAGCCCAACTCGGTTAGCACAGTGCAAGATCACTTCTGCTGGAGATTCTGCTCTGGGGTCTCCAGGAGAAGGCTCAAGCTTGTTGCATC